>JAYMSW010004440.1:0-10994 GCA_036897725.1 Erodium texanum | reverse complement strand
ATTTAATTAATAGATATTTATTAAAATTTAATTAATAGATATGTTTTTTAAAATTTAATTAATTGATATTTCTTTCTTTTTTAAAACTTAATTAAACTTAATTAATTGACATTGAAACTTAATTAATTATATCAAATTTAAATAATTAATATTTTTTTTTTTGAAAACTTAATTAATTGATATCAAATTTAATTAATTGATATTTAATTTTTTTTAAAACTTACATAATTGATATATTTTTCTTTTAAAAAAACATGATTTTATTTAATTCACCTCAATCTAATTTAAAATTATAGAGTTCTGATATCTAACTTTAAATTTAAAAATAGAAAATTATATAAAATAACAGATTTAACTGTCATCCGAAGCTGCCATCCAACGCTCCTGTGGACTGGCCAGCTTCACTTGCAAAATAACAGATATAACCACCATCCAAAACTACCATCCAACGCTCCATTGTAGATGCTCTTACCATATCACCTAACGCCTTTTTGTTTAGCTTAATCCTAATTTCATTTTTGCGGCAGAGTAGCACCTCCACTCCTTCCTCATCCAAGCGACAACATTTTTATTGTCCTTTTATCACCACTTCTTAGTACTTCAGGTCACCTTGCTACCCCCACGATGTCATGCCTCAAAATCACACCGTCATTTATGCGGACTAGCATTATATTTATTGTTCCCTAAACAATAGTCAATAGAGACAACAGTCAAGGAAGAAGAATCACTTCCTATTGTAGTTATTGTTCCCAAAACATTTCAGATCTCCTTCACTTTGTAACCTATTATAGGAAGATACAAAATTTTGTCTCCAACTTAAGAGTCAGAGTAATAAAGGTATGGACCTCATTATTCGGGTAATGTTTTAACCGCGCTAGCCCAAGTGTACCACAACAAAATAAAACAACAGACCAGCTGTCCAAATAACAAAGCATAAGCAAGAGGTGTTTCTGCCAACTTGAGCCTGCCCAAAATTACAACAAAAACATAGAAACACGCTCTTTTTCTCTATACAAGTCTACTCCTAAAATCTACCCTTTTCTGCCCATCACCACATCCTTCTCTTCATACTTGACAGCTACCAGAAACCTTATGCTCACCTGCCAGAAACACAAAAAACATGAAGAACCTCAAGAAGTACTTAAAATGACTCCTCCTGTCTGGCTTCATACCTGTTTCGGATCATAAACAGCATATTCATTGTACTCAAGCGGACTGTCTTCATGTCCAGACGGAATCAATCGACCACAAGGAACTTTTATGTCATCTTCCCAAACCGTGTGCTCGGACTCATCTGTCTTCTTTCTCCCCAGTCCCTTCACTGCTTGCTTCTTCTCCTCCAAAGTCCTTGTTTCCTGCTCAAACAAGTACTTAGCATACAACCACCCCATGTACCACAAAAACAATGCCTTAGTTCTTGCACTGCATTTGAAGAACAGTTTGGATACCTCCGGTGGACTCTTGACTTGGATAGTTTCTTCACCTCCTTGTGAAACAACAGCCAGAATCAAAAACCCTTCTGGCCTATCTACTGCAGTGAATCCATACTTCGCTGCTTCCGCTGCTGCGTCGGTGCACACAACAGCCTTGCCAAACTGACACATACAATCCACGTTCAGAACCCAAAACACACACAAAAACAGTAGAGTTCATGTGTAAACAGAGACAATGTAGTACCATGTAGCCTGAAACAGGAAGGGAACAAACGGATGGCAAGAACCCTTTGTGCAAATGCCTAAGCAAATTCGAGCTTCTAGTACCTACAGAAAACACAATAATTGAGCTCAGAGAGCTCAAGACGACAGAGATTCCAAGCGATAACTACATCAACCATAAAGTGAACCCTTACCACACCACAAGAGGACTTTGTTGGGTAGCTTCTTTATTTCTTCAAAAGAAGGGCAGGCATTTGACTGGACTGTGAACACATTGTCAACCGATACATTATAGTCCTGAACAAAAACACAGACAATTTCAATCCCTGGCCTGAAGATTAAGATCAAAGTCGATCAAGTATTAGTAGAGATCAAAGGTTGAGCTTACAATGTCACCAACTTTAACAGGTTGGTATGTTTTCTCCAGGTAATTGAGAATCAGCTTGTAGTCATCAGACTCTTTCTCTAAGGGAGAGATCGAGCATCCCAGTTTCTCATACCGATCTGAAAGGGGATCGTCAAGGGTCGAGCCTGTCATGTCTCCTATGACACGGGAGGCGATGTTGATGTCCCGAACAGTCTCTAATGCTGAGGCAGCCTATATCAAAACAAACGTCAATTCTAACCTCAGCAGGCGCAAAAATACCTTTAAATGACATAATTAAGATTGGCTCACATGATCCGCAAGTTCTTGGTAGTCTCTCAAGATGAAAGGCCTTATGGAAGGCATGAGAGTAAAGCACCTCTGACTGAAGTCCAACCAGATAGCCTCGGCCTTGTGTCCTGTTTCTTTCATTGACTTCACTTTCTCGACAAATTCTACAACAACTTCTTCACCTAGTGTAGAATCAAATAAAAACATTAGTGCCCCTTTTGTGTAAGAGGGAGGCCATGGATATAACTTACATCTTTGAAGGTGTAACTCAGAGAGCATTCCTATTGGAAGATCAGGAGGGTCCAGTCCCATTTCCATCAAAGCATACCTAATTCCAGAATTCAAACTTCCATTACATCAAAAACCAAGAAACATTCACGACCGGATCAATCTTCTTTACCTGTAAATCTCTTGACTGCACAAAACCTTCATGAAGTTTGCAACCAGTGGCTCGAGCTTGCAATGCGAAACTGCAACTCCGAGCTGCCTGAGACCAAGCCCACCATATCTCACATCAAATCCATCATCCTATTCAGCAAGACATCGTTAGGGATAAGCTTAATCACATACACAAAAACTACCCAACTTAGTGCAATTCAAGAAGAGAAGAGCAATACCATATCAAGAGGATAGAACTTCAATGGTTTCTTCTCGAACTTCTTCTCTCTTTCCCAGGGTTCAAACTCATTCCCAGTTACTTCTTCGAACAGCCTCACAAACTCCTTTATAGCACCACTCCGATCATCCCATTCCTCAAGCCTCTCCTCTGACTTGGAATCATCACCTAGTCTCGCTTTCTTATAGTAGAGATGCAAGCTCTTCTCTGGCACCACAATCAGTTGCATGATACAGTAGCTGCATCAAGAAATCCAAATATCGAAACCTTAGGCACACAACAAGAAGTATTCAAAACACAAAAGCAATGAGCTTTCATCAAAATTATCTACTCGTTCAATCCTCGGCCTTGGTCGCAGAGGAAGAAGGCGCAATTGTAGAGTATCCCATCTTTCTCAAAGATCTTGGCACCTTGATCCCACAACATGGTATCCTTGTAAACTCCTCTCTTCCCATACATCTTGAGCTGCATCAAAAATCAAGTTATTAGTTGTCTGAAACAGTTAGCATCATTCATGAAGACTAATACAAGGTAGATCAGTACTTGTGCTGTTAGTGTTTCAATGGCCTCTTCATCTGGATCTTGTTTATCCAATGGGATCCCTTTTCCATACACAGATCGATCCGTGAGGACATCGTAAGCAGCAAGAGGCTGTGCTTCTTGCTTCTCAATGCTATCAATCAACCAAGCCTCCCTCAGCACAGGTATGCCCCTCTCCCTATTATTAACAAAATGTTAGGCTTCTTCTAACTCTAATTTTGAGTAACAACAAAGATTCAAGGAGATCTCAGTAATGCTCACACTGCTTCTGCAATTTTGGAAGATCCACCTCGGTCTCGCTCAGCTGGGGAAACAACTAAACAAGTAGCACCTGCAAGTTTTGTTGCAACAACAACTCAAACATAACAGCTACAAGAACATAATAAACCTTGACAAAGGGTGGTTATGCGCAACAACAATGTTACCTAGAACAGAATTGGCAACTTTTCCACCATGTTTCTCAATTGTTCTCTTCCAAGTTTGCTGCAACCACCCAACAATTACATTAGAATGGGATGAAACACCATAACATTTACTACTATCTTGCTGATCAAAAAACACGTTTACTACTAGTTAGTTTGTGATGAAGAACTTAGTTACTACACTTACATGTGTTCGGGAAAGACGGCCGGACAAAGAAATCATCATTCCATGGAAAGGTTTGTCTGCCGAGATCAGGTCCCTCTGAGGCCTACAACTTGGGTCTTGGCGCTTCTTCAACAACTATAACGACAGATTCATATCAGATGATGCAAATTAAAGGGTCGATTCTGTTCACAGAATGGTTGGTTAAAGTAAATTACATCCGAAATGGGAGTGTTAAGGACAGGGTCTGGAAGGTTGATAGGTTCTTGCTTTCTTGGAGGGTCTTTGGTGCTGAAGGTGCAAGTAGACCACTCACTTATGAACCCTTTACAAGAGTATCTCTTGCCACTGCACTCCAAATTGCTACTGCACGCCGGGCATTTCTCCAATGCTCCATAAAACAGCAAGTCTTGGCTACAAATTTTGAACACAACACCACACATGTGACAAGTTTCAAAACCTCAGAACTAAACTAAAAACATTGTAAGTCAATTCACCATATGGAGACAACAGTGTCGTCATCCAAAGCAGAGGAATGATCTTGGCCGTTAGCAGTTAGGATCTGACGCATTTGGTCAACCGATAGGTGCTGTTTGGTGGCTTCGCAGAAGTCGTCGAACTCCTGAGCAATGTCAGCTTTTCCGTTGGTATGGCCGTTCTTGATGTCTGTTTCTTGCTTGGGCTTCTTGGGCGATTGCTCTGCTTCGTGGGTTTTGCTCTCTGCTTTCTGCTTCCTGGTCATGATCACTTTCTCGTCCTCGTGCCCATGAGACCTTGTTTCATGAACCTTTCACCGTATCACAGTACAAGAAACATGTTAAGCTCCCATTTTAACACAAGCCAAGAACAAGACTAGCCACTGACATATGAACCCAAATTTGAAAACAATCACAATCAACAAACCTTCATGATCGTTCTTTGTGACAGAACTTGATGCGGTGGTTCGAGGAAGAGGTTGTACGATGTTGGGTTGTTGGTGATGATAAGAAAGCGCATGGAGTTTTTAAGGATGGAACACAGAAGCAGACACGTTTCTGGGCTTGTCTTACCTGTAGTCCTGGCAGCAAGACACGTGTTATGGAGGTGCGGGTTTAGGGGACACGTGTCTAAATAGATGCTTTTGACTGCCTAAACCGTTGACAGGTGGTAAGTATAACTGTAGTAGAATATGTTCAAATGTTTCTTCCGAGGTGTTGCATTCAGACTCAGATAGATTTGGGTTCGAGTTGGATCGGTTTAGTCTGAAACTTGGCACTTTCGGTGCACCACTGAGCCTACGCGTGGAACCTTAGAGGCAGAGTTTTGTTCCAGTGCTCCTCGGCTCACCCTCTTTAGACGCAGATCAACGGTATAAGCCATTAGTATTACTGGGTTTTGTGGGCATTTAGAGGATCAGTACGGTGGGACCAGGACCAGTTATGAGGTGGTGATGCCTTATATGGCTTGCGACGGTGGCATTGAATTAGTCGAAAATACACCGAGTGCAACCTTATTGATTTTTTTTTTGAAACAGTAACCTATTGATTTTCACTTAGTGTAATTTCAACTATCCAATACAACAGTCACAAAAATATGATTAATTCTCTACTATATTCTGATTAAAAAAGTATAGAGATCGCATACTTCTTTTATAATAGATTGTTACTGTTGTAAGGAACATATTCCAAGAGAAAGGTTCCAAGGTTGGTTTTCTATATAGCCTTGGACAAATGCAATTTCTCTCGAGACGATTTATGGAATTACCTAGAATTTCCTTTCAAGACGTCACTATGTAGGGATATATTTTCTTCTCCCTCCTGAAAATAGATATCTCAAAAAAAAGATCTGCACTCTAAAAGTCGCGTAATTGCATCACAGAGATTTTTGTACTAAAAACAAACCATCTCTCATGATAATTCAAGAACTCGTAATACTTTTCTTGCCTCTTCTTAATAATTATGTACTAAAAACGGACTATCTATCGCAGTAATTCAAGAACTCGCAATGTCTTTCTTACTTCTTCTTGATAAATCAGTTGTAACCTGTGAAGGAACTTATTGGAAAGTAATAACAAGAAGCCCTTCTTTTGATGTTTTTTATTTTCGTTTTTTGTTTTAGTTGCGTATAATTTTCATGTTCCTATCTTATAATAGGAATTGGACTTGTCCTTTTTCCAATGACAACATCCAATACAGGGAACGACCAGCCAGCCCAGCTAGCCTCCTTGGGTTCTCTCTCCCAATCCTTCAAAAACAAAGTAGAATATCGTCCGAGATTGCCGACAGAAGAAAATCTTGATGATATTTTCTTCACTGGGTTTCATACACGCATGGACTGGAACTCCTCATTCTAGGACCTAAACATTTCTCCCTCAGCCCATATAAAATAACATTATAAGTTATTTTGTTACTATAAATTTCATGTTAGGATTAGGTAGGTATTTATACTCGTTTCCTAGGTTTAGTTGAGGATTGATTTGGGAGGAAAGAATTTTAATCGACTTTTCAACTAATCTAGGTTTTACCTGACGGCCCACAAGAAACACGAATGTTAGAATGTCTATTCCAAATCTAAATATATATACCTACCTAACATAAATTACATACCAAAATTTGGAAATTATCATACTCAAAAAGAAAAAAGGAAATATAATATTAAAGTTCTTACAAAATACAATACAAAAAGACTACCAATTTAGGAATGAAGTAGAGAAAATTCCCAATAAATTTATTTCTTTTTGTAAGACAAGAAAATCCATCCACTCTACCGCTTGAGGAGAATTTATTAGTGACTAAGCAAACCCTCTAATTCATAAATAAGATCATACCTTATTTATCCTTATCCCATGCCACGAGCTTATAAACAAGCTTAATATGATACCAATTTCTTAGCGATTTCATCGTTTTCCCTCATAACCAATTATACACACTCCATCTCGTCCTTAAGAATGCATGAAGGCAAAGGTGGGGATAGCGACATTGCCAAAAGATCTATTGTGGTCCTTGAGGGACTTATTGTAGTGGCCAAGCCACATAAGTCTTAGAGGGCATGCGCCTCTTCCTAAATTTTCAGTTTATTATTTATTTGATGTTATTAATTATAATTATCATACTATACTCTGTAGGGTATGCTTGTAGTTAAGTAAATTATTTTCTCTCTTTAACTTGCAGGTTTGAATCCTGATAAGAAGAATAAGAATATCAGTTGTGTCTGACTTAAGTTTGTATTTATTGCGTTATTTGTACATATTTATTGAGATATCACTCCAGCCTATGTCTTTTTCTTGATAAAAGAAAAGAAAATATAATATCGTAGGTATGAGAATTGGAACAATAACCTCATGCTTATTATTATATGAAGCCTAGTGTATGTCTTCACGAGTGATATATATATAGTCATACATTAGCCTTTGTTACAACGTAAGAAAGTTTTCTACTAATACCACCCATGTATATATATAGCATTTATATCAATATATATATAATTATAATGGAAAATTTTTCACTCTATTCGAATTATTTACGGTTAAGGTTTTAAATAAATCTTTTCGAGTTTGATTCGTTAAACGATCGAGTTTGTTATAATAAAACTTGTATGAGCTCAAGATTATAGTAGTTTTATAAAAGAGTTGAGGTCGTCGAACCTTTCAAATAAATGGATCGAGACTGCCACGAAATATTGCACATCATATCAATTGATCGAATTACTACCTTACTATCAATCAAGTATTTATATCCTACAATTACATGACCACTTTCATAAATAAATAGGAAAACAAATTTGTAAGGATAGTTAAATTAACAGGAGCAATTACTAAAGGCCAAGGATCCAACTCTTCCTAATATACTTGATGTGAGACTTATGAACATGCCAAAATCTAACAATTTGGTCCAAAAAGGAGGCATTGAAACTTTGAACCGAAAGAGTAGCATTAGAAGAAGTGTAACCACGACGTTTGAAGAAGAAAAGAATAGATAGGTAAACATAAACTGATTCGTAGACAACAAGTGGAAGCAACAAAAGGCTGCAATATACGTAAGTAGCACGCACAGACACAAAAACAAAGATATATATGAACATGGCATGGCATCCATGTAATATATATTTATAGCTTCCCAACCCTCCATTAAAGCCGTACGTAACTAAAGAAAGAAGACGTTTGTTCAATGATTCTGGTTCCACCAATAGTGGGATTCAGAAACTAGTGCTGGGGATTCAGAAACTAGTGCTGTTATATTTGTAAAGATGGATGGATGTGTTGTGTCTTCGTTTACCGAGAAAGCATATGCCAAGTCAAAGAAAACATGCCCCCCAAAGACGTGTCGACTTGTCGTTTCGTTCCCTCGTTATCTATGCGTAGCTAGGAATGTATATGATGAAAGGTAAGTACATGCACAGTACGTAGTATATAGGCGTTGCTTCTCTCGAGCCCAAACCCTAGCTTGTGCCGTATATACGATGTCTATCTATAGCATTGCCATTGCCATTGACACTTCCAAATTCTACTTTCTGCTTCTCTCTAGCTCTTCTGTTTTGGCATCCTCCTTTCTCCTTTCTTTTTCTATTTATACAGATAATCAATCCATCTTTGTATAACTGCTTAATGTTATGTATCTTTTAGCTACCTATTTAACGCCTAGTCATGTTTGAGTTTTACAAACTTAGTGAATATTGCCTTAATTTATCAGTGAGGCATCCAGATGGTCATTATTAGGGGTCTTCGATTGCCCCATTATGATAAAAGGTCATTTTTATAAGTATATTCTAAAAATATGTACATATTATATTATGACTCTTTTAACACCTAAAAGCTAATGCATTATCTTGGATTTTTTTTTTTGGATTCAATACTGGACTAGGTGCAGATGCTCTTGTCGTGTCCATGTTAATTAATACGAGATAACTAATTTACTATATATTCTTATAAGTACATTTCCAAATTAATAAATGTTTATTTTATTATAATACAATTAAGAGATAATTGTAAATAGTATATCATGGTTTATCAAATTTTTACCGGTTGGTGTCTTCATCTGTAAATTGTTACACGATGTGATCCTCAATTTTTTTTTTGTCTTAATTTATTTTAAAATTGAAATTTTCATTTTCATTTTACTTTTAAAAACTAAAGGCAAAGAAAACAAAACAAAATACACAAAATCAATTTTTTTTTTTTTTGGATTTTTTGCCCATAGCCAGTGGTAAGTGAATTCTCCCGCCTCCTTAAAGTCAAAGATTGAATCCCATTGTGTGCACTTACATGGGTGTTAGTTTATGCTAGACTAGGATTTCCTGATTTCTTGATAATCAATTTTTTACGATTTCCAATTTTCACGACCGTAATTAAAAAAATCAGTTTATTAACTTAAGTGAATTAATGAAATTATTTTGGTTTAATTGGTTATTAATCAATTTTAAATAGGTCAGTGAACATACTAAAAAAATCATGAGATATGAACAAATATACCCGAAGTATTGTATTATATCCACTAAGTGTTTTAAAATTGGTTAGTAGAATGAAAAGAAAATGACTGTGATAATAAAATTTGAAAATCAATAACTTTGATTATGTTACGAAAGTTAATAATATTGGATTGACTAATTGAGGGCATCCTTAAATATACAGAAGAGGGAATTCAAGGTGATGAACATTCTAAATTTTTTGTTTTTACTTTATAACATCAATTTTGTTTATTATAATTTCACTTATCTAGTTTCAAAAGCATTTGTTTCAATAAAAATTATATCCATTTATGATATTGTTGTCTATGAATACTAAAAAATATTCGATGTTCAATGACAAATTGAAAATTGAATTGTTATCAAGTGACAACTTAGATAAATATAAATAATATTTAAAAGAAACAAAGTGGTATTTACAAACCATTCAAATATACTTTTGATGCGTAATAAATACTGCAAACAAGTATAGTAAACACAAACGATATGGAGTAAGAAAGTTATTACGCAATTTTACATATAACTAATTTCTTAAATTAGAAAATCCAACTCATGACATCCAAATTGAATAAGCATGTCAATTATTTTTGTATTATTAACACATATCTGCACGATGATAAGAAAAGAAAGGCACTTTATTAAAACAAAAAGATATATCAATATTCTATGGAAGAGAAAACCAGTTAATCAATTAAAATGGAAAGTTGCAATAACCCTTGGATTAAAAATTTAGAAGCTAGCAACAAACTTAATTGGCTTTTTGTCCTGTAGAAAATCCAAGTGTAGGACAAGCTCAAAAAACAAATCATACACATTTTTGTTTGTATGATATTGTTTAAATTGATATTATTTATCAGACATTTAACTCAGAATCTTATGTCTGAAAGTAGAACGAAAAGCACCAAATAGCAGAAACAAAATACTTAAGACGATTAGGGCGTAATTATGACTGTCATCTCCGGCGAGAGGATATGATACAGTCCGGCCTGGTCTTATTATATTACACGCATAACATATATATATAATAATATCAACGCCTTCTAGCAGCTGTTTCCCTCTGGGCGTTGAAGTAGACAGCAGCAACAGGAAGGCCCAGCTCGTTTTCGTCTGCGAACTTGCGGCTGCAGAACCTATCTCTGCTGCTCGACCAATCGGACAGTTTGGTTGCCTGTCCTCGGCGCTTCTGCTTATACAACAAGAACACAAACCTGTGTATTCCTATGTTTGGCCTCGCCATCTCGTACGCCACCACTTCCCTTCCTGCTCATCATTTCCATGTATCAGACAACAATGTATTTATACATCATAAATTCATAAGGATTAATTACCAAAAGTGGCATCTGTTGTGCCTGGGATGTCCGTCACTATCCTGCAATTAATAATAAATATCAATTAACTGATAAGTTTTGTACGTATAAATCATTTGATTGTATATATATATATATACACCAGTGCAAGTGCTCCCTCAGATAGGGATCACTAGGACCAGGAACATCCGGATCCG
>JAYMSW010004439.1:0-10995 GCA_036897725.1 Erodium texanum | reverse complement strand
GATCTGTTACGAAGCAGTGGTAAGGCTGATGGGGCGGTACTCACCGAAAGTCCGGGGGGACGGAACCTTGGGGATGAGAACAATGAAGCTGTAGTTGATTCCCTTACCAAGATGAGCGGAGGAGTGGAAGGAATGGATGAACTTCATGTAATCTGGACCAATGATGTCCCACGCGACCCGGAAGAATATCATATTAAAGCCATCTGGACCAGGGGCCTTGTCCCCATCACACAAGGAAATAGCGAGCCTGACTTCCTCCTATGTGAATTCTCTCTCTCTCTCTCTCTCTCTAAGTGGTCTGAAAGCTCTGGGCAAAGGCTTGAGAAGTCCATCACAGGAAGCTGATGGTTGGGTGACTGATCTGAGAAAAATCTAGCACCAAAGTGCACAAATGCCAGACTCTTAACTACCACAGGGTCGGAGTGTTCAATACCATCCACAATCACAGTAAACACCGTGGTTCCTCCGAGCTTTACTCTTCACAATCCGAATAAGCGGAGTTGCGATCCCTGTCCCGGGCCCATCTAACTCTGGATTACTGCCTCCAAAAGAGTCGCTCGCTGGGAGGCCTTAGTGACAAGTTGGGCAGAACAAAAGGCATTCCCAATCAACTCTTCATCTGACATGTATCTCGTGTCAAGCAGGGTGTCAAAAACATCAACTCGAGCTTACAGATCTGGAATGGAGGAGTCAAGGTCCCCGTAAACCTCTCTTCCAAATGCGTAGATCTTGTCGAAGGCCATTGAGCTTCATCCAAAAAACGTAGCAAAATAATGTGAACAATAGGTAGTGTAATTGGTCATTGTGCTTTTATTTATCATACATTTATTTGTTGGTAGGAGGGTGTGCTTATTTAATTGTGAAGATCAATTCGATATGTTAACTCCATTTCAGATATATAAATACACGAACATGATTAACAATGAAATGAGTATGCAAATCCCAAAATTAAACGCATATTTGGTGATAACTTTCTCTATATATATAGTAACCAGAAAAGTGACATATGTAGCTTCTAATTTCACAAACCTAAACCACAAATGCACCACTTTCACATATCTGCACATCTCAAACACATGTTATGTGCACATGCCTCGTTTCAAGTACACAACCAAGCAGGTACTTTGGTACGAGGTTCCTCTAGTAGTTCGATCCAGGCGTGTCCCAAGTATCCGACAAGACGCTGTGAAGCACGCAACACTCCTGATGTCCCGACTCCACAGACGACGACACCGACGACACGGAGTTGTCGGCATGCGCATGCAAAACCTCGTCAACCCTCTCCAAAACCTCAGCAGCCGAAGGCCTGTTATCAGGCACGTGCGATATACACTTAAGCGCAACGTTCAACAAAGGGAACGCACACTGCTTGGCGGACCCGCTGACTTCTTTGTCAAACACCTCGCCGGTCCACTCCTCTCTCACCATTGACCGCACCCACCTCGGCAGGTCAATGCCGCTCTTCTCCACCGTCTTGCCGGTCAACAGCTCCAGCAGGATCACCCCGAAGCTGTACACGTCGCCTTGCTCCGATATGATCCTCTCCGGGGCGGTGTACCCGCTTACGGTGTAGAAGCAAGCTTTTTTAGAGTCTAGAAACCTCGAGAACCCGTATTCGCTTATTAGTGGCTCCAAGTGTTGGTTTAATAGGATGTTGGAGAGTTTGAGGTTTCCATGAGGAATGCAATCGCTTCTCTGGTAAATGAATTCTAGGCCCTTCGCTATTCCTCCGGCTATCGATAGCCGGAGCCCCCATGGGAAGCTCTTCTTCCCCTCGATGTAACCTGGATAAATGTCCCCATCAGAATGATACTTACTACGCTTAATTGCAAGTAATTACGGTGACCTATACATCTCTGCATCAACTATCTCAACTTTATACTTAAAACTTTAAAAAAAATCACACAAAACTCATTTTTGTCAAAAATTACAAAAAAGTTCTTGACCTTAATCTCAAAAAGTATTATTATTTTTTTTTCGTTTTTTAGTAAATCTTTTTACGTCTACTCAACCGTTTTCTACATCTAATCAGAATGTTTTTGATAGTTACAAAGTTTTTTTTGAGATTATGGTCACAAATATTTTCGTTATTTTAATCAAAAGAGTTATATATATGCACTTTTTTGAAACTTAAGATTACTCGATGATGTAAAAGTTTAAAATTAGAGATGGTAAAATAAAAAGGGTATAAATCAATATAGCTATCGGTAACTATCCCTACTTATTGTACTACTACTAATTAGTATAGTACTTACTTTGTAGCATATCTAGGAGGCTTCCATTATGCTGATACTTGTAAATAAGAAGCTTTTCTTCATCAGTAACATTGTATCCAACAAGAGGTAGAATATTAGGGTGCCTCAAGTTCCCAACATGCCACATTGTCCGCCCAAACTCTTCACAAGACACTTGCAATTTCTTCAACCTCTTCACAGCATAAACGTCGTCGTTCTTGAGCGTCACCTTGTAAAGGCTACTACACATGCTCTGGCTCCTCAAGTCCGCGGCCGCTTCCAATAGGTCTTCCAATCTAAACCTCTCCTGCTCTCCGGTGAAGAACACAAGCTCCGCGCAGCCCTCAATCATGACCCTCTTCGCTTCCTCCTTAAACGGGGACTCGTTAAGGGACTTTAAGATTTCCCTCTCGTTCGCTAGCTTTGAATCTCGTTTTCTCACCAAGTAGATGAAGAGTAAGAAGAATGCTATGGCGAGGACTAGTGGGATCCATGTCAAGGACTTGGTGATTGAGAAATCGTCGGCCTTGGTGCTCTCTGGTGGATCGGATGAAGTAATTAGTAACATCCTCGTACTCTTTGTATGTGACATGATCATGGGATTGAATCGGCCCTTGTGAGGTTCTTTAGTTGGGTGTTGGAATGGTGATGTGTTGTGGGTGATGCTACTTTGTGTTTGGTTCCTCGGAAAATGACATGTTCCTTCTCACTTTCCAAAGCTTTGGCGTTGCCGTATTCAAAGATTTTGAGACAACCTATGTTGTCGTGCTACACTGGCTTCGGAGAGTCCGATGTTTCCACCTGAAGATTGTTGGTTTTGATACTAACTAGGACAGGCTAGTGTGCGCTGGGTCTTTGAGGTTGTTCATGTCATTTTAGACATAGTTCAAGATTATCCAGTTTCCACGACTTTGTCGTGTTAACATTGTTTATATAGATGAAGTTTTTTTTTATTGCAGGTAGTAATCTCATGTCTACATGAAGTATTTGTCACTTCACCCATAACCTTTAATACTAAAAACATTTCTAATATTGATAGCCCAACTTAGGCTATTCGAGAGAATCTTACAAAAGTGTGAAGACAAAAAAATTAAGCTATTAAAAATTGTGAAACAATGAGAATAAGCGTGCACCATTCATCAAAAGAATTAATTTTTGATCAAAATAATAACACGTTAATAATCTAATTATGAAGGGGGATGATTAACTAATCGACTAACGAATAGACCAGTTAGACTTCTTACTCAAACAACTCATATCTCACCTAGGCAAGTCCCACGGCCCGAATCGACTAGAAGAATGAACAGCTACAGGTCGAGCCGACCAAAATATCTCCGATTTTTTCCCGAATCGTCTTGAGCGACTAACCTGCGATGAAAATTACTAGCCTGGGCTTTTTGGTCACTGAAACTGAGCCCATTATTAAATGGGCCGCCCTACTCAACAATTATAGATCACAGTTTGAAGTTCCAAATATTTCAAATGGACATGCTCCAATTCGCCCCAAGCTTGCATAGGCCTGCCAAAAAAAAAAGACACTGGGCCTTCTGCGTGCATGGGGGTATTGCTTGTCATAATATATTTAAATAGAAAGATTTTAAAAATATTGTTTTAAAATATAATGACAAAATTTATTGTTCCTACGACCGCATGCAATTTAGAACCTGAATTATTAGTCTGTATATAAATGTCATCTCTTAATTATATTATTAGAATATAAAAACCATAGCTAGGCCATTGATTATCGATCACAAATCTTAATCGAATATAATATTATGATTTTGTATATTAAAATCTAAACGAAGCATTTATCTTTAAAAAAAATTATTACGTTTCCACGATCGTAATTGAGATGAATGGAATATCCATCGAGAGGGTGGAGCACGTGGAGAAATGGAATGGTTGTGATCACACGTGGAAATGAATGCGTGCGGGGGTCTATAAATAAAGTGGGAGCTTAGCAAGCGTAGTTGAACGAGCTCCATACATTCATGGTGACTGAACTGACAGGTATCAAAAATGGCAAGTGTACAGCAAACAGAACCCACTTGAGTTTCCATAAATGGAAACAAACATTCATGCACCAACATGATCATGAACCACCACTCCCATACACTAAGAATACTCCTATACGTACAAAAACACCATTCTCTCCGGTCACTTTCGTTTACGTATAAACTACTCTCCTATTTGTGTTTTACAAACTCTGCTATATATATTGTTTGTTATCGAAATATATTCAAACTAATGTATGAGTGGAGAAGACTTTAGTCTTGTTATTTAAATTAATATTATTGTTGATATTTAGTTGACGTGGGATTTTGATTTTTATTTTACATACCAATCGGAAATAGTCATTGAACTTGACATGTGACCTGTAAGACTTCGGCCTGAATTAAGATATTATATACGAATGGTGGGAGTCAACCAGACTCAGCTTGAACTGGTAGTTAAAGACCAATTTTTATTATTTACGTTATACTATAATTGACATCTGATCGATATAAAATATTATGAATAAAAACAACAGTTTAACAAGAGTATTCTGTATGGCAGTTTGCTCTCGATGCAGTGCCTACCGTCTCTTTTCTGGTCGATAGAAGGATCCCTATTTCCGTTGGGTGTCTGGTTCTACGGGTTTTGTGGGTCTCCCGGTGAGGACATTTCTCATCTCTTCATCACCGGCACTTGGTCTTCGAGGTTCTGAGAGCTGGTTAAAGCTTGGTGGGGCATTTCGGGTGTGATCCCATTCCCTTTGGCTCACTTCTTAGCTCACCTCGACACAACAAGATTTGGATGCTCAAAGGCATGCTTGGTCTTCAATTTATCTGGAGGGTTCGCAATGACATGGTTTTCAGGGGAAGTGACTTGGTGGACCCCTCTTCATTTTTTGGTCAGATACAACACTCCATTCTCTCAGAGGCAGGCGCAGCCGACAGACAGTTCAACATCACTGCCTGACTGGCGTCCCCCACTCTTGTTCGTCTCGGGGAGCCATGATGATTGGTTTTCTTCTCGCAGTTGCTCGCATCCTTCTTTTCTCTATTCTCTCTTCCCCTGCTTGCCGAGTTGCCAGTTCTATTGAGTGATTGTTCCGGGGTCACGTTTTGGAACTGATTCATCACCAGTTTCTGGTGGTGGGGGGCACGGATTACTCAGCCTCTTTGAAGACAGAAGATCCACCCACGTGGTCATATGTATTACTGTTCACTTGTCCAGTCACGTGTCAGGATCAGAGGTGCTTGAATTTCTTTTATTTCTTCTTTCTTCTCTTCTTTGTAACTCTCACTTTACATCGTTATAATTTACCTAAGGTCGTGACTCCCGTCTTAAGATCCACACCACGTTTTTCTTAACATATCTTTCTTTTTTATCAACAAAAAAGTATGTTTTATAGTTGATTTATGTTCTTTGAATTAAACAAATAATTGTTATATATAAAAAAATAAAGATGACTCGTGTGTTTATTTAATTTTACCTACGTGAAGTTAACATAACAAACAAATACATAATTGCATCGGAAACAAAACTTTCGATACTCGAGATGGTGAATTGAGAAAGAAACAAAACTCATATTTCTGAATATATATCATGGTGGTGGAGATCATTTGTGCGTGTGAAGCAAGTACCTTAAATAAATCTACTTCAATTAATTTCTCTAAGCAACTACTACAACCACAAAACATAATTATTAATTTCTCATCCATCAATTCATCAGTGCTTAATTTACTCAATCTTTCGTTTCATTTTCTCATTCTAGCTAAGTCCCACTACTAACTTCCCCATTATCTTTTTATTTTTAGTTTACTTCATTTATTGTTGCAATCAGAGACTGAAATCAACTTGCCTGTAAATTTTATTTTATTAAAACAGTTCTAAACTTATATTGGAAATATATGCATAAAGAGATATTTATAAAGGTAAGAATCATATTAATTAATGAAGTCGACTTCTAGTCGTAGAAACTCGATTCAGTATGTACGGTCTGTTTATTTACTACCTCCACTATGTGATTTTATTATCTATATATATGTATGGATATAGACGTTGAGTCATGCGATGACCCACGTATAATTATGTAAATGTCTAATCATATACATATAAAAAGTGATATATAGTTTTAAAAAACAAAATAAATAACGAATTTAGTATAAACCCTTTTCTTGTGAAAACTCAATTTAATGTAAGTAATCTGTTTTATACAAAATTTACATAAATAATACTAAGTGATAAGGCTTATTTTAACAATTAACTACTAATATTCAAGCACAAAAATATGATAAATTTGTAAATGTTTGAATAGTAATTCTAAAAATAAAATGAACTCGTAATAATACGATCAATGAACTGTACATCTAAGCTCTTGGTTTACATAAATTTGATTAAATCCTTAGTACGTGATTCTGCTGCCTGAGCACATATATAGAGATCCTTTTGAGTTTTCTTTTTAAAAAAAGTTTAAGGTTCTTGAGAGCACTTTTTTTGTTGACAAATTTAAAGCACTTAATTAATTAATAATCTCGTGATATACTATAATATCACATGTATTACTATATTCTTTTGTAGTGCTATAGAAAGAAGGAAATTTAAACTGCTATGGGGTTCTGCCACGCGTCCCATGTCGGGAATTAAAAAAAAAAATTAGCTGCGTATTTTTCAAAGAAAAATAATGTATTTATTTTAGCCAACAGAAAATGTGAATTGTTGATATATATAGTCGCTGGAGATAATCATAAATATCTCTGTAAAGTTCCGAAACGCATAACCTTATTAAAGTGCCTTTTCTTATTATTTGATTATTCAAACCATCGTCAAAAGAAAAGAGAAAGAAAAGGCAAATTGAATATATTTTCAGCAATTTTATATATTATCTACAAAAATAATTATTTTGCAAATAATGCAAATGGGAGCCCATACATGATACAAGCGTACTTGAAGTTTTGGAGTTTTGAAGTGTTGAAACTTGAATGAAATAATTTAATTATTATTCATTGTGTATTGTAAGATTTTTTTTTATTTTATTAATAATTTGAACGAACAAATACTATAGATTTTGTTATGATATTAAAGAAAATTCAGATTTCCGATTTATGTATGTATTGCTCACTTTATTCATATATAGTACTAATATTAATCTATGAACAAAATTCAAAAGAATGTCCACTATCAATTATTCATGCATTCACAAAAGGTGGTCAAATATTTTAACACATTTAATTTAATAATATTAAATAAATCTAATTATTTAAAGCTTGAGATTCCTATACATACAAATTAAGGTTCAAAACCTTGAGCTACATATCCATTACAAATTAAGTTGGTACGATAAATTGATTCCTCTTTCCATTATCTTTGTAACAACATATATATAAGTATAATAAATAATAATTATTTCATTTGCTTTTTATTACCAAGCATAAGATATAGAAGTGAATTGTAGAAATACAAATATTATATATAGGAAATAGATTAACGAAATTTAGCTCTAAAATAGTTTCTCAAAACAAATTGCGCGATCTTCGAGACAAAAGAATTCACATAAAAATCAATTTTGTATCTAAATTATATATTTATTACTTATTAAAGCATCTTGAGGCAACAACTACTTTAGTTAAACTATATTAAAATCATCTCCAAATTTCATTATCTGCTATAGGAATTTTGGTCGTGTCCCTCTAAATTATGATCAAATCTGTAATCAGCAATACGTTATAAGTCTAGTTGAATTGGTAAAAAAATCAAAAAATTATTGACATAAACATATGACATGCGACTGCTGCAAGCATCAGCATCTGGCCGTCATGATCAGCACATCAATGCCCTTCCTAAGCCGATAATTGATCATATTAACAAACAAGTGATCAATATCAAATCACAAGAATATGTTAAACTCGTAAAATTTTCCTGATAAAAATACGTATGTTTAGTTTGTACATAGTCATAGGATTTTTTTTATAACAGATTTTGTCAATATTATATATCACAAATGATATACATTCTCACTCTTGTTCACACGGGGTAGAAACGCTCGCATACACACTAGACTCAGACGAGCCGTACATGCAAGGACTAGACATGATGAAACGACAATCTACCATCAGACCAAGTCTGACAACAATACTACTCTACACTATACCTAAACAAATCCTGTTGTCCCAAAGAACCAGCGGGCTAGCGCCCTCAGCTAGAAAACCCTTGCACCCAAAACCAAAAGAACTGACACCTAACATAGAAACATAGGATTTCAACTATTAAATTATACCCGATCTATAAAATAAGAAGACAAAAAAAAAAGATACAAATCAAGCCATGCATGCTTACATTGAAGAAATTCAAAGACATGTTCCAATTTAGTGTCCCATGAATTCCAACTTGACATGCTATGGAGATTAATAAACAAGGTTTTACCAAAACTTTTGTTCTTATACTTTTGTACTTTCTTGATCAATTTCCACCGTAGAAATCAAAATGTAGGAGTTTTTATACACCAAATCTCAGCAACCCCACGAGTTTCAAACATAAGATCTCTATTTTTTTCGAAAGAAAGATTATCAATTGACTAACAGATACTATATAAAATCGTTTTCGTTAGTGGATGTTGAATAGGGAACAAAAGCTACCTCCCAAATCATGTACACTTAACAAGAAAAATGTTAATTAGACTTCATGTACATTGATTAATTAATGTATAGCAACCATTTAGGTTACTAAACAACAGAAAATTCAACTATGATATTTATGTATTCTAAAATAAACTATTTTTATTTCACACTTCTATGATAAAATGTGATGTTCACTTTGATCGATTAAGATTAGTTTTTATATCTTATTTACTGAACCATAATAGAAGCTTGATACAAAAATTTCCTTCCATCCATGTATTTTGTACATACTTTTATTTTAGTCCGATAAAAACAATATAATTAATTCTAACATATATAAAATCCAACCCAAATAATATCAATGGTGTGGCCCTCTGCACAATTTTTTTCTCTTCTTTGGAAAGAGACAACAACAGTCAATTACAAGACGTACTGAAGCAGACTATTTACATTTTGTAGCACAGTCAATTAATAGTAACATAAATTCGAGGATAATATGGTAATTTAGGTTCTGTAATAATAAAATAAAATAAAGTACATGTCTCCTAAATTAACAACTGCGGCTCAGCAGCCAGGCAGGCTCGCTGTCAACAATCTACATTTCAAGTTTCAATGACAAAAATTTAAATTTATTTAATATCGCGAATGGTAAATTATGACGTGGTATATGACGTGTAGATAGGGTCCCCCAGTAGCAACCTGTCCAATCGTATCCGTCCGTTCGTCCTTGATTATCCACTGAGCATTTGTGCAGAATCAGCAGAACATTACAATTTACAACTAGTAGAAAGGAAAGGCATCTTATGAACTCCCTATGCGCACGTGCGTGTCTACGTGCACGTGTATACTCTACGTCACGTGCCATCTATCATGTCACCTTTTGGTCTTGTGAATTACCTCCATATATATCCACCTTGTAAATATGTGTAATATAAAAATATGCAGAAAATAAAAATAAAGTAGCACACGAAAAGGATGCTTAAGTTAATATATTGTGAACTCGTATGTTGTGAAGACCGACATGAGATCTATCGGTTTTAGCATAGTGGAAAAGAGAGTTATTTTCTCTCTTAGGTATCAAATTAAATTCTCATAGATAATAAAAGTTCGTGCAATCTAATTTAGGTGGCATTATTGTGTAGGTTGTATAGATTTGTTGTGTCGTCATATTTGATTTGATTGTTAAACAGTATATGAGCTACGCTTATTTAAAACTGACTACGTAAAGCAATGCTAACGTGGCAATGGTGTCAAAGGTACCACATCAGACCCGATGGGGTTTGGACGTGATTTCGGTACCGGTGCCGAAAGAAAACAACACTAATGATGCATTGGTGCTCTCCAATGAAGGAAGGAAAGAGAGGACATAGAGGGCTGGGTGTCAGGGATCAGGGGCCTCTAATTGATTAGAGCGCCTCGACATCCATGCTCAGTATCGTCTCCCCACGACCTCAGCATCGGTGCCGACCAGTGCTATCGCATCACCAGCATTGGTACTAGCATGATAGCACTACCGACCAATGCCGTGTTAACTTTTCCCTTATGAAATAAAGACTAGGGTTAATTACAAAAAACTACACAAACCTATACGTCATTTTCACCTAACTACATAAACGTTTGGAAGTGTATTTTTGACCCATAAAACTTTCAAAATGTATCACCATTTGATTTTCTGTTAGGGTTTCTGTTAAATTATTGTTCACTTTTTCTAAATGACGAAAATACCCTCAAATACTAAATTCTTCTTCTTCTTTTGAAAATTAAAAATATAAATCATAAATATAATTAATTATTTAAAAACATTCATTTAAAATAAAATCATATCTGAATAAAATAAATTAATCATAATTTTGTAATAATAATAAATCATATTTAATACTTATAATTTAATTTAATTTACTAGAACTAAACAAAAAAAGTATTAATATTTTGTTTTCTTTCATTTTTTAATATAAAATCTAAATTAACTTAAAACATATTAGACAATATTATGAATTATTATTATTATTATTCAATATTTTTAATACAAAAACTCTCAACATTGCTGAGATCTTGAATGCCACTGACGAAGGCCGGATATTCACCGAGTTCCGGTGAGGGATTTACAGGCTCGCCGGAGTGGCTGATGGTGCGCCGGCCAGATTTGGATTTCGATAGCG
>JAYMSW010004438.1:0-10996 GCA_036897725.1 Erodium texanum | reverse complement strand
ATCAAAAGGAGAAGAAATTGAGTTTTGGTGTTATTGTAGGTGAAATGGCATTGTTTGAAAATTTAAGGACCAAGTAAGGGTATTTTAGACTTTTCAAATTCAAAACTAACGAAATCTGTTAAAATTTAACGAAAATAAATAAAGTGTCACAAAAAAAAACTGGATACTTCTCAAAGAATTGATAAGTTATGATTAATTATGTATCAAAAACGTCAAGTTAGCGTTCGTGATCTGTATTAAACCCTATTAACATAGGAATCAAATATCTTTCCTTTACCGCATAGAATATTTCCCTTTGCAATTACCCTTGATAGCTAATGTGTGGTTTTCATGGGCCTGTCCGTAGATCAAAGGCCCATCTAAGGTCGTAAGGTGCGGAACAAACCAGAACAAAATTCTCCTTCCTCTTTCCCATTGACAATGGCCGGAGATGATTTGTCAGAGCTCTCCAACTCCAAGAGTTTTGAATCAGTCCAGTTCATGGATCAGCGGCCGTCCCCTTCTCTAGAAACCCATTTGAAAGAACCCTCAATGGTATTGATCAGAGATTCCTCCAACAGCAGCGATTGCTTCGTCTTCCCTCCAATCAACCATGAAAATCTCCAAATTTCTTCTCAATTCGATCCAGAGGAAACAGACCCGCCTTCCTCTTCACCGTCATCCTCATCCTTGTCCTCTTCATCTTCGTTCTCTCCCTCCGATGTGAACTGGGTTGACGCGTCGCCACTTCCTCCCCCGGCGACTCTAGCTCCACCGGTGTTCGATTCCCAGGTCCAGAAACCCGGACAGGTGAAAGGGTGGTTCATTATTGGGCTTGACGTCTTGTTCTCTAGGGTTGTTCGCCTTGCTTCCTCGTTTCGAAATTATGCTGCCTGTAAAGGGTCGATTTGGTCATTTGCACGCTGGGCCGGCGTGGCGGCATTGGTGGCGTGGTTGTACAGATGGGCTCAGAGACGGAAGAGGCTGGAAGGCAGCCGGAATCGGTTCATGAAGCAGATCATCAAAGAAAAAGACGAGGTTGGTTTTGGTTGATTTGTTTTCTTCAGGTGTTCACTATTATGCACCTAATGTGTTTGTGAAAATGCCTCTTAGAAAGATAGATTGCTTATCTTTCAGCTTCACTTACATTGGTGGGGCAAAAATTGATGTTAAGAACTATATGTAATCTTGGAAATTGAACAGTCAAGGAGATACTGACACATTTTAACTGTTCTTGCCATGCTAATTATGTTTTGTTTTACCCTCAAAACCTACATCAATAGTCAAGCTACCCTTAAATCACTACAAGTTTTGCCTTAGATTTTCTTCATGAGAGCTTGAGTTTAAGTTGTCTGAGTGACAAGTCTGACTGGGTTTGAGCTTCATTTGTATACAAGTGGAGAGACAGAAATTTAGCAGGGCTCCCTCCATACTTCATTTTCAAATAAACAAAAAAATTATATGTAGAAGTGTGTTCATTGAGCTTCACTCATACTAACAAAAAATTGTATAACTGAGCCAAGCTCGAGTGCTCAAGTACCTAGCAAAGTCAAGTTCGAATTAGATTATGTGGATTTCGTTCTTCAAGGCCTGGAGTTACTAAGTTCACTGTGTCAACTTGATTCAGGATGGTTTGTACATTTTAAAGTAGGATAAGTTCATAGGTGGTAGTGTGTAACCAAATTGATAAGTGTAGCTTTACAACAGTCTCCTTGTTTTGAAGTCCTCTGGCTCTTGTTGGGAGATTTCCAGTTGTCAGGAAAGTATTCAGTACAAGTTGCTCGGTTAATATGAGGCTGGACGATTGTTTTCATGATTCTTCTGGTTTCATAACCAGAAAGTATATATATGCATGCACATGCAGTTTATAGTCCACCTTTCTTAATGGCAAATGTGGTTTTTTCTTATCTACAGAAAATTACCCAACTCCTGCACCAAATTTCTCAGATGAATGAAGTACTACTTGCCCGTCAAAGAGTTCCAAGTTCAAAACTTGCTGACTGAATCTATGGTCCAGGAGACTGGCAAATCTGTCAAATTGGCCTGTACTTTCAGAGTACCTCTGTAGATGGTACCTGTGATTTGTTCGTAGGTAGTAGGTATAATGTTTGTTCCATGGTAATTAAGGAGGTTGCTCAGCACAACAATATGCCAACAACCGACAAGTCAGAGCCTGATGCTGGTACTGATAGTTTGAGCTTGATATGGTGCATCTATCAATAGTAAGGAGGTTCGGAACCATTTTCACAATGAAGCACTGTGTATAATTATCTGATTAGTTTTCTTATATCTTCTATTTGGTTAAATATATGCACTTATGTATTGAAGTCTTGTTCAATGCAATAAGCTTGTAGGTTATAGTAATATTTCTTTTGTGGATGCTGCAGTTTTGGCATATGTTTTAACATAGGGAGATTAGACTTACTGGCACACAAATACTTTGCTATTTTGTTCACATATACTATTTTATTTTGTATATAACAAAAGAATCATCCAATATACACATTGGTATATGATTTAGGTGGAAGCAATTGACGAACAGTTTCAGACAGCTTGTTGAAAGATGTACACGGTATGACAAGTTTGGATCTGTTAATAATCTAGAACTTGAGATTAGCAAGAGCAGGATGTTTAGTGACATCAGAAAATCTGGGAGGTAGATCTACACGTTTTGATAACTTCCCAACTAAATGCTGGCCTCCACTCCACTATCAGGACAGCTAAGTTACATTAATATTATTGTCTTCTTCATGACAATTTAATTGAACAGTAGATTGGGCTTATGATGAAAATCCTAGTACGGGTTCACATGAACTTACTACCAGTGCTTCTCCATTGGTTTCGCCTTTTAGGCTACTAAGAATTACACCATTCCATCAACACATATACCAAACATGTAACTTTGAAACAGAACCCACAAGAGTTGACCAAGATTAAGACAAACAAAACATATTTTTTTTACTTGGTCTTGTTGCATTAGCTCAACAAATCTAAGAACTTCTAAGTAGCAATATATTTCAGCTGATAGCTAAGCAAATTGTTCGGTTCATGTATACTACATTGAAACCTCTTGATTGGTATAGGTATATGTTCTCTCAAACATCCATATCATAAACTCAATTGGAAGCAAAAATCATAACACAAGTGGGGCATATCATTTCTCCTCGTGGTCAACTTAGCATACAACAGGGTCATCCAAGTTTTGCTTTTATAAAAGAATTCAACTGTATGATGCTCCAAGGTGGTTACACCAAGAGAACAAAACAAGCGAGTAATTGAAACACAAACTATTATCGAATTTAAATACGCATTCAACCGAGGAATTATATTACCTACAAAATATCACGCATTCGAAGACCCTTCAATCACTAGCTCTCCCATGGCCAGAGTGCCGAATGTCAAACTTGTCCACAAACTCCAAGGGAGCAGATGTCTCGTTCCTGATCCTCTTGATCTTGGGACTCAACAAGCCCCTATGCCTAAAACCATAGAGCTTAAGCACCTGGTTGTCAGCAAAATTGAAAGCCCTCTCCATGCTGCTCAAGCACCTCTCCACCGGATAATCCCCATAGCTTCCACATGGTTTGCAACCCACAAAGTGGGTCACAAATGGCCACCTCTCATCCCCCAATCCGGGATGGTACTTCTCCATCATCTCTTCATACTGGTCGACCAACCCAGCCCAGTAGCCGTGCAAGTAGTATGAGTTCTCGAGGAACACCTTGTCCATCCACTCATCCTTCCTGGACAGCAACAAGTAGATCAGAGCTGACTGATCATCTGCCTCGAAAGCTGGCCTGCCCTTGAGATTGGCTGTCAAGATCTTCCCGGCCTCCTCACGGACTGGACCCTTGGGACCCATTGGAGCCCAGGCATCGAGCAAATCCAAAGACCACTGGCAATTCCTGAACAAGAAGCTGCCCGTGTTCAAGGCAATCCACGACTTCTGATCAAACATCAGATCTGGATACCCATGAACTACCAAATTATAGTTATCGTACTTTGGTAATGGGATCTCGAAGACCATGTCAGTGAACAAAGCATCACTGTCCATCCACCAAATCCACTCCACCTCCGGGTGAGACAACATTAACCTCCGAATCATGGGCAGCTTTGCCCAATACCCAGCAAGCTCCTTATCCAAGTGAGCCATGTTATACACGATCTCAATCCCATGAATCCTACAGTAATCGATCTTGTTCTTAATCGCCTTCAACAGATAGTGATCCCCAATAGCGTTATCGCAGGGATTGGGCGGCGACCCAGTTAGGAGCAAGATCCGGGGCTTACCGTTGACATAGTTGGGGAAGTCCTTGTTCTGGTCAAGCCAGATTCGTCGCTCCTCGTCCCAGTTGGAGATTTTGGGACCTAAGGAGTAGGTGACATTGGGATCGAAGTCGGGCTGGGCCAGATCGTCGGGGTCGTTGGGGTCGGAGTCGGACTTGATCTCAGCGAGAATCCGATTGGTCTCTTCGACGATATTCTGGTTGACAGCGTCGGCGTCGGAGCTGCCGAGGTTGCCGACACCGATGGTGCCGCGGAGGACGAGGATGGTGACGAAGCCGCAGAGAATTGTGATCTTGATGTTGTTGAAAGTCTTGTGGATCTGGCGGCCTCTGGGTAGGGCGGAGAAGGCACGAGCACGGCCGTTGGGAGCGGGGGGCAGCCCAGCTCCGCCGCCGCGCTTCTGGGGGGTGAAACCGTCTTGACCCATCACTCAAAAACACTAACTTTTAAGATGCAGACACAGAGATCATAGAAGATTCAGAGCTACAAGATTGTGGGAACGATGGATCTGGGGTTTTGTCAGTTCTCTCTCTAAAAATGGTGGAAGGAGAGAGAATATATAAAACCCTAGACTAGAAAGTGTGGTGCTGGTCAAGTTGTGGAGAAGACATGTGCACGACACCGACTGTGTGGGTCTTCTTCCTTCTATCTTGTTATATATTTGGAGGATCGTATTCATGTGCTGTGTCCCCATTCAAGATTAATTACCGTCCAACTGTTTTTAGTAAATTCATCAACAAAAACATCATCGGACAGATAAGTTAGCTGAATCATGATATTTCAATCTTGTTCCGATTTTATACTCTCTTCGCAGTTATTTTCACAATTTAATCACGGACAAGACATTTTGATACACAAACAGTTCTCTTCAATGGGTTAGTGGGGTATATTCTGTTTTGGAAAGTACACTCGTCTCAAATGTGTTAATGTATTATTATGTTTTATTTAGATTGGAAACATTTTAACTTACAAACTAAATAATCACTTTTCCCTTGTATTCGACAGTCACAAATGGGCCACGTCATTATAGATGATCAAACTTATATGCATCCTAAATTAAACAGCAAAACGTACTGTAGTAATTTCACTTGTCATGTATAAAAACTGGAAATTTGAGCAAAACATTGTTGCTAAGCGTGGGTCGTTCCTTGTTGGTGAAGAAGATGTGATTTCCTCTCTGGAAATTGGCGAGATTGTTAGTGATCAAGCTAAAACAACAAATTCGCAACTGACTAGAGCTGTAAACAGGTAATTATCACAAATCTAGATCTGATTTCATCTCTCTATTTTATACCTTTCTTCTCAAGTTCTATTACCTAAATCATGATGTTTTCGAGCTATTTCTGACTTAATATCACCAAATATCTCTTCGTAAGATTTGATTTCACTATTTGTTGTTAATTTTTGATGAATTCATCAATTTGATATTGTTAGTTCTACAAATTCGAAATTTCGTACTGGAATTTGTGATTTTATATGTCACTTTGGTGATAAACTTCTCGTATGTTGGTGATAAACGTTGCGTCTTGGTTATAAATTGCTTGTAATATGGTGATAAATGTTGCGTCTTGGTGATAAACTGTCTGTG
Organism: Erodium texanum; assembly: GCA_036897725.1. Lineage (NCBI taxonomy): Eukaryota > Viridiplantae > Streptophyta > Magnoliopsida > Geraniales > Geraniaceae > Erodium > Erodium texanum. The sequence continues at coordinate 5,142 of JAYMSW010004438.1, read as the reverse complement.
ATGTGATGATAATCGGAGAGTGGTTCAGTGATAAATGTGTTGTGCTGCACAAAGGTGATAAACTGCCCGTGATTCAGTGATGAATGTTTTATTTTGCAATTAAGTGATAAAATCCTTGTTCTTTGGTGATAAACTGCTTGTGATCCGATGATAAATATTTTGTTTGCAATCATGTGATAAACTCCTTGTATGTGGTGATAAACTGCTTGAAGAGGAAGAAGAAAAAGGGTGACTCTTGTTTATCTGAAAGAACCATTTAGTATATTTTCTAATGAATTTTGTACATACTGTGTGAAGAAGGAATTCAGTACTTTTATAAATTTAATGTTTTTGTATAACTACAACATCATGCTTGTGATTTCTATAACAAGTTATAAGAATAGTGTCTATCAACTCATAAATAGGGATAAATGGTTATGATATATTTTATAGAATTTTGTCACTTTGTTGGGAAAATTTTATCACCTCTTTTTGAATGTTTTATCAACTCTGTCATCAAGTGATATCAACAAGATTATTACTTTTATCCGAAAAATTTATCAACCTTGTCAATAGGGTTTATCACCTCTTTTTAAATGTTTTATCAAATGTGTTCAAGTGTTTATCAACCTTGTCAAGAAGGTTCATCACCTTTGTTCAAATGTTTTATCAACCTTGTAACATGTTTGTGTGGATTTCAATGATACATGTTTATCAACAATAAGAAAATATTTTATCAACATTACCAACAAACTTTATCACCTCTGTTCAAATTTTTTATCAACCTTATTAATAAGGTTTATCACCTCTATTCATATGTTTATCAACAGTAAGAAAAGATATTATCAACATTTTTAACAACTTTATCACCTCTTTTCAAATATTTTATAAACTACTATTATGACATTTTTATAAACTGTAATTTATAATGAAAAATCATATGATTGCTATTTTATTTGTGAGGCAGTTTTTGTTGTCATAATTCCCCTGAATATCATTTTTTTTTTTCATTGCCTTTTCCATCCCTCATTCGATTCTCTTTGTGCTTCCTCTTGTTCTTGATATATGCGGTGTTTTCACTACAATAGATGGAGATTTTATCACCTATATGCAAAACAAAACATATATAACCAATCACAATCACTTTATGACCAAATAGCACATACATTATCACCAAATCACAAGCATTTTATCACCCAAGTGCAAAACAAAACATTTATCACAAAATCACAAGCAGTTTATCATCTTTATGCAGCACAAACACATTTATCACTAAACCACTCTCCGACTATCACCACATCACAAACAGTTTATCACCAAGGCGCAACATTTATCACGAATTACAAACAATTTATCACCAAGACGCAACGTTTATCCAAAATCACAAACAATTTAACATCAAGACGTAACGTTTATCACCAAATCACAAACATTTTAACATCAAGACGTAACGTTTTATCACCAAATCACAAACATTTTATCACCAACACCTAGATCACTAACCTAGATAACACACAAATCAAACCTTATCGATCAAATAATAGATTTCCATTGAAAACCACAACATCGAATCAAAATGCACACAATCACAATTTAGAACAACAAAAGTCATAGTATAAACACTAGAATCAACAAATCGAAGTGCAAAAAACGCTAAAACACATAAAATAACCAGGTTCTTCTAACCTAAAATGGTATAGTGAAATCGGCAAATACTAAAACGAAACAAAGATGAAGAAAACATCAACGCGAAGAAGAGAGAGTGTCACTTACCAAGCCCTAGCTCTGCGAGACGATTCTGAATCTGAGAGATGGAGAAGGAGATGGAGATGGTTGCATGTAGATTGTGGGAGAAGGAGATGGAGTGGATTCAGTTCTTTACAAAATCGATTTTACAAAACTAACCTCCATGTACTAAGCAATTTTACGAAAATACCCCACAAATGGTTAAAAGTGGTGTTTTTTAAATTCCACTCAACACACAATCTGAGCCATTAGATAGAGAAATCAAAGGCTCAGATGAGTTATTTGGTTTGTAGGTTAAGTCGTGGTTCTCACTTGATTTTGTCCCTATGTTTTATTATTTATTACATTGTTAATTAATTCGAACAAAAAAATAGCAATTTTACATCAAGTGCCTAAACCCAATGAAATCTTTTAAAATTATGATTATTTGGAAAATATATTCAATAATTATATACAATTCACTATGATATACATTTTAGGTTCTTTACCTAATTATTTTCTCTCACCCCGCTTAATTAAATACAATTCAAAAACTAAGTGTTATGCTCCGACTTTAAATTGCGATGAACAAAGTTTTAGTTGAATGATGGAAACACTAGAAGTGGTGTAAGATGAAGAGAGAGGGGGTAGTAGTTGATGTTGTCAACGAAGTAGCTAATACCGAGATCAAAGGTCTAAAGCACAAATGAAGCGACGTTGAAAGAGGTGGTTATAGAGGCATGGGGAAGGACATGTTTGGCTTTTATACTAAATATGGAACCCTTGGATGTATCCTATTGTTTTCAAAGAAGTTGACTTGAATACAGATTTGGGACAGGTCGTACCTCTATTTGGGGTTCAAGTATATTATCTCTCTCTTAGGGGAAGGCTAGAAGAGCAAAGAGCTCGCGAGTCAAAGAGGAAATCAAGTGTTCCCTACTACGAACGAGACAAAATTACTTGGAATGAAAGAGCCCCCAAGAACCATTTAGAGACAAAAAATGAATTTGGGAGATGACTTTACAGTAGGGGAGATCCGCAAGGCGGTCTTTAATTTGGGCCCGTCAAGTTCATGGTGTTTTAAAACTAAATATTGCGCTACTCCTTTTCTCAACATTAAACACTTAGTCACAATATAGTCCTACCACAACTCATGTCGTCCTACCCATCGTAGTTCAGGTAGGAAGAACAAGAATGGTGACAGTGATCTGGTCTATGGTGTTGGGCTAGAGTTTGCAAGAGAGTGACTAGTATAAATAGAGAGAGACTAGTCAAATTTAAGAATAGATCATCTACCATAATAAAATAAAACATATTATATACATTAGATTCAATTGCAACACTGTCTACCATCACATACAATCTAGGAATTTGAATTGTCATCATGTATACAATTAAGCGTGGAAACTAAGCTTGCATAATCTGGTTGAATGACTATTGTTGGGATTAAATTACATCATCTGGAACAATCAAAATACACTATTGAAAAATCGAACTTAATTATCCCTAAATATTATGCAATCTTAATGTATTTTTCTTTCACGCGAATAAATAACCCTATTTCAACTCTTCTAGTAATTAAACTCTCTCTCTCTATCTCTCTTCCACACACATACAAACCTATACCTGCCACCTTCCTTGGAAACATTAATCTTTTTCCTCTTTGGATAGCAATGATTCTCTCAACACGAACTCGTAATTGTTTCGATTTTGTGTAAATTAATGATGTAGCATTCACAACGAAAATGCTACATCGTATTTGAGCATAGCGAAAATGTCTCGAGTAAGGATATTATTAGTTGATTCACATCTCTCGAGTGGATTAGATGGGGAAGGTTGCAGAAATTAGGAAAATATCTAGTTGACACATATATTTCAAAAATCACAACAAGATACCTCATTCCCAAATCTTATACTATAGGATCAGTACTTTTTTTATTATAAAAAAGAATGGAAATGTAATATCGCAGGTATGAGGATTGGAACCAGTGACCTTATGCTTATTACATGAAGCCTCTGTCACTTCTCCCACAACCCTTGATCTATAGGATCAGTACTTGGTTGTGAGAAAAGTTGTGATAGTGGTCAAATGCTGACATTGATTATCTACGATTTGTTAAGCCAATGAAACATGTTTATATATATGTTCAGACATCTTTGTAATTTTCCGTTTCATGTTTATCTATTAACAACACCTTAACCAAACTGACATATTCTCATACTACAGTAACCCTAAAGAAATGAAACGAATAGAAATACTTGAAACTAACCCCTAGAGATCGGAATCTACCGTATTTCTTTGGTTAATTCTATAGTGTAGCATAAAGTACATGTTGAAATAACTCGTGCTAAATCGCACAACATTGGAAATATATGAACCTATCAAATTTCATTGGTTCATTCTTCAACGTTGCGTAAAGATGTCATTGAAATAACTCATGTTAAATCATATCACATTGAAGAAGATCGGAAGCCACCGTATTTAGTTCGGTTAATTATCTAATGCTAAGAAAAGATGGTTACTATCCATCAGCCAAAAAACCCTCGGGATTGGAACCTCATCCTATACAAAGTTAACATGTGGCAACCTCACAAGATCTGCTTGTTCAATGGAGACTGTTGCTCACATTAGAACCCTCATCACTGAAAGGATGCACTATCTGACATATACTTGATGTTGTATTGTATTTTATTGGTAAGTGTTTACAAAACATATGCTTATATAGCATAGTAGAGATAAGTATACACATATGTATAAAATAGTTATCTAACTACTTGATGACTATGATCATATTAACACAACAGTTATCTAACTAATACATGTCTATGATCATATTAACCACCCCACCCACCCCTCCTGCAAACTGATGGACCAAGGTAAGTGAAAGACGATCCCGAAAAGAGGTGTAACGAGTAAGTGGAGCGGTTTGGTAAGTATATCTGCAATCTGGTCTTCTGAGGCAATGTGATGAACAACGATAGCACCTGAAGAGACCTGTTCTCGAACAAAATGAAAGTCCATCTCAATGTGTTTACATACGTGCATGAAAGACAGGATTGGAGCCAAGATAAGTAGCTCTAATATTGTCACACTAGAGTGTAGGAGGCGATATTGTGAGGCCTAGATCGCAGCCAAATGAGCTCAGAAGTGGCATTGTCGATAGCCTTGTATTCACTCTCAGTAGAAGAACAAGCAATAGTTGCTTGTTTCTTGGACATCCAGGAAATGAGTGTTGTGCCGAGGTAAATAGCATAACCACCCGTAGAGCACCTATCATTTGGATCATCTCCCCAATTGCTGTCAGTGTAGCACTGAATTTGAGCCTTAGATTGGGGAGGAAAAAATAAGCCCAAGTCAGTCGTACCCTTTAGGTACCTGAGTACCCGTTTTAGAGCTTTCCAATGCATAGTGGTAGGAACGTACCTTAATTGCCCCCA
>JAYMSW010004437.1:0-10997 GCA_036897725.1 Erodium texanum | reverse complement strand
TATAATATAATATAATTAGTTTGTTTATGTTTTTTTTTAGGGTTGGAGCTGTTTAGGGTTTGGATATTATGTATATTTAAGGTTCGGTTTTAAGGTTGGTTTGTTTAGGGTAGAGTTAGAGTTTTGATTTTAAGTTTGGAGTTTCAAGAGTTAAAATTTTGAGGGTATTTTCGTCATGTCCAAAAAAATGAACAGTAAACAAACATAATTCTTGACAGAAAACCTAACGTTGTAAATTTTTGGATAGTTTAGAATACTCTTGTATAAATTGATAAATTATGGGGTTATGTGAAATCGGCCTATAGATTAGACATGCATTTGTAAATCTCCCGAAAATAAACATTTTATTTTTTTAAAACAGAACAATATAATATCTGACACTGAGATTATAATTTCAGTATATTTTAGGATTCTTTACATCCTTTTCCAGATTTGATTAATTTACGGACAGTGGAATTTCTCTCTCCTGCCCGCTTCTCCTATGTTGGACAGTATTAAACTGCCCATACTGCCCGGTCCTCACTTTCCCTCTTTCTCAAGCAGCCTCCTTTCTCTCTCCCTCCTACACCTTCTTTTTGACTCATTTTTACAACTGGGTCTCATTATTTTCCAATTATTCATTATAAGATTCATCTCTTTAATCATAGTCACCTCACTTTGATTCTGTGTTTTCATTCTTGTTCGATTCGTTCGGTGGGTCTGTATTTTTTTGTACTAATGGTGGTTTCTGGGTTCTCCTAGGTCTCGGATTTTTATTTATTTATTTGTAGTTGTCGTGGGAACTCGATTTCTGGAGTTTGAGAGCTTTGTTTGTGTTATTTAGCCTGAAGTTTTGCTATTTTTTCTGGGATTTTTGGTGTTATTGATAAGGTTGCCTTCCATTTTGAGAAGTAATTTGCGTATGAGTAGTCTGTGATTCATGAAGTTTATGGGTGTTTGAGTTTTCGGAAATTGGATTTTAGAGTTTAGAGGATATGGGTTTGAGTCCAGGATCTCTCGAGATTGAGACTAGGGATGTGGAGAAATCAAAGGAAGGGAAGAAGAAGAAAGATGGAGAAGAGAAGCAGACATGGGGTTGGATTAGATTCAGGTGTTTGGGTAGTTGCAGGCCTTCAAGATCAAAAGTTGATAGCTCCACGAGTGGTTCTAGTCCTGATTATGGTAATTGTCTTTTTTGGTTTGTCTCAATTTGGATAGATATCTATACTTTCTGATTTTGCCTGTGCAGATCAGTTTCCATTGAATTGCTGTGTATTACTCTCCACCTAACAATTTCTAGGGTCTGAATTGTCGGAGAGCATAACTTTTTTCCAAGTTTGTATTTTTAGCTTGTGTGCCAGGTTCTATCATAGGCATTAGAATGCAAAGTTCCAAAACTATGTTAACAAGCTGTTTTCGGTTATTTAGTGGTATTTCTGCATTTCCTTTTTTGTGGTGTGGGGTTGGTTGTTCTATGAGAACATAGTAATCATGATGTTGAAGAAAGTCGGATTCAATATTTGCTATTTTTATTGTAATTAGCTTCACTATTAAGTTTTTTCCCTATCTAAATATAGAATTGTAGTTGGTTATAAGGCGATGAACTAGCAATCAATATGCTGATGTTAACCTTGCATTATATGTTAGTAATATAGTAGATAAGAGGCCAAAAGCATTTTAAAAAGCACATTTTTTTTTCTTTTATAGGTTTGTAATCAACGAATGTATTGTAACATTTATTGCAAGGTTAGCAAGAATGCTTATTCATTTTTGTGCAATTATCTTTGTGTGATCAGCGGAAAGCAAATCTATAAATGAGAAAAGTAGGGATCAACTAGTAGTCCCAGCTGGGTCTTCAAGAACCTCAACAACCAGTGTTAATGTGGAAAGTACTACACCAACACCCAAATACAGTGAGGAGTTGAAGATCTCTTCCCAGCTACGGAAGTTCACATTTAATGATCTCAAGCTGGCAACTAGGAATTTTAGACCTGACAGCCTTCTTGGGCAAGGTGGTTTTGGTTGTGTGTTCAAGGGTTGGATTGAGGAGAATGGAACTGCACCAGCGAAACCTGGAACTGGGCTCACTGTTGCAGTCAAAACCCTGAATCACAATGGGCTTCAAGGTCATAAAGAATGGCTTGTATGTATTGTCACTCTCTTATTTTCTTCTTCAAAATATATGTTTGTACTTCAAGCTTTGCTTCATTTTTACTCAAAAAGCTTCCTTGTCATATCTCAGGCTGAAGTCAATTTTCTTGGTAACCTACTTCATCCTAATTTGGTCAAGTTGATTGGTTATTGCATAGAAGATGATCAGAGGTTGTTGGCCTATGAGTTCATGCCTCGTGGAAGTTTGGAGAACCACCTCTTCAGAAGTATGTGACCGGCAATTTAGTATTATGAAAAGGGTAAATTGCACACGCATAACCCCATAGTAAATTTCCACAGACAAATGACTACCCTTATGAATTTTCTCGTCATCATCGTACAAAGTCGACGGAAACCATAAAAAATAAAATAAAAGTTCGTCACTTGACCTACACATGAGTTTAAAATTTTATAATATCCAAACGTTACTCATTCACATCCTTTAATCTTTCAATGTCAATATGATTCCGTGGAGGATTTCGAGAACGGAATCAAATTGAAATCAGAATGAATAGTAAATCGTGAGTAGTTTTTGGAATATTTTAAAATTTACACTCACATGTAAGTCATGTGACGAAAAAATGAAAATTTTGATGGTTTCCGTCCATTTTGTATGATGGTGACACATGAAAATTCGTAAGGGTAGTTATGTGGGCAATTCATTAAGGTAGTTGTGTGCAATTTACCCTCATGAAAACCATCCGAGTACCATGTATATATAATTGCTCGATTAATTAACTCATCTTGGAATCATTGAACTGTTTTTATGATATACATTGATGTCATTAGTTTGGATTAACAGTTTCAAAAATCAGAATCAATCAGTCTGTGATCTTCATAGTTGATGTGTTTAATGTTGTCTGGTAACAACCATGTTATATGCAGAAGGGTCCTTGCCTCTTCCATGGTGTATCAGAATGAAAGTTGCATATGGTGCTGCAAAGGGTCTTGCCTTTCTTCATGAAGAAGCAGAAAGACCAGTGATATATCGTGATTTCAAAACATCCAATATCCTATTAGATGCGGTACGTAAATGGTGTAAAAAAATGTACAAAAGAATACCAACAATATATTTCCCTAATCTTATTCCCTTTTGGGTTCCTGAAGAGAGTTGCTGTTTTAGGATTACAATGCAAAACTCTCAGATTTTGGACTTGCAAAGGATGCTCCAGAGGGAGATAAAACTCATGTATCCACTCGAGTTATGGGCACATTTGGTTATGCTGCCCCAGAGTATGTCATGACTGGTAAGTGTAATTATAGTGTAGGTTATATGGATTTATTTTAGGGTTAATTGGAGATAATTATTGCATATTATACGTCTGTTGCACATGACTATCCTCAACTTTAAAATGTTAATTCCAACTACCTAAACTTTAAAAATATTATTGATTGCTCTTTTTTTTTGCCAAAAATGCCCTTGCCTCTAATCTCAATCAAGATTTCTTAACTACCAAAAATGTTTTGATTAAAGGTAGAAAACAGTGAATAGATGGAAAAAAAACTCCTTAAAAGATAAAACTATTAAAAAAAAATGCATAAATGGTATTTTTTGAGATTAGCTCATGGACATTTTCATCATTTTTTGAGATTGGGGATAATTATGTGCGAAATACGTATAGTACGCAATAATTATCTGCAATTAACCCTTTATTTTAGTACTCTGTTAAAATATAATTTGTATATGATTTATAGATTGTTTTTGCAATAGTAAGTTTTTGTCTTGCGATCTTGATAATGTGGTTGTGATTGGCTTTAGGGCACTTGACCTCCAAGAGTGATGTCTACAGCTTCGGAGTAGTTTTGCTGGAAGTGCTGACTGGACGAAGATCCATGGACAAGAGCCGACCAAATGGGGAGCACAACCTTGTGGAATGGGCAAGGCCGCATCTTGTAGATAAGAGAAAGTTTTTCAGGATACTAGACCCTAGACTTGAAGGGCACTTCTCAGTCAAAGCTGCACAAAGAGCTATCCAATTAGCTGCACATTGCCTTAGCAGGGACCCCAAATCCAGACCCCAAATGGGTGAAGTAGTTCAAATCCTAAAGCCTCTGCCTAATCTCAAGGATGTGGCAGCCAGCTCTTCAAGTTACTTCCAGACAATGCAAGCAGATCGAAATAGATCGACCCCAAATGCTAAAAACGGCATCAGAGTACAGGGTGGGTTCATGACAAGGAATGGACAAACTGTCAGGAGCTTATCATTTCCTAATGGTCCTCATGCTTCTCCTTATCATCATAATCAATCACCAAAACCTAATGGGAAGGCTTCATAGTTAACTTCTGTAACTACAATTGAATCATGTTCAAATCATGTGTTTAATGAAAAATGGTTGATTTACGTTTCAGGAAGTTCTAGATTACAACTGTGATGCTATTTAGAGATTGAATAGTTTCATCTTCTCCTAAGCTACTCATAACTTGGATTGTACCAACAGCTTCAGAGTAGAGGCAGACATTGAAATAATCTCAATTCCTAGATATTGGCAAGACTCGCACAAACTTAATCTGAAGGTATTTATCAAAATTTATTCATATAGATCAAACACCTTAATCAATGTAACCAAGAAGTAAACTTGAGAAGCATACTTTGTTTCTCACAACAGACTAGTTCAAAAAGTTACAACCATGAGTTCTGATATCAGCCCCTGAATTGACCGAACTCAAATGACCCTTGCTGCAATGAGAAAGATGCTCTATGGCTTAAGAACTAAAGCCAGTCCAATCTTGGCGCTCTTGCCAACGGACTTGGTGTCAACCTCGCCTGAGATGGTAAATAAAGACTTTGGGCGCCACTCATGCTGGATCAGAGCACTTGCTTTGCCAAAGTTGTTTACCCGAGCCTTCACAGTCGTGAGCTGGTCCAATGCATGCTGAGCGCCAACAGTAAAGGTGTTCCCATTGGTGGAGAAGCTGTGCGTTGCTTCTGCACCAACCGTTGTTTCAGGATTCACTATGTGGTAGTAGGATCCAGTGAGGTTGTCACCTTTGCCATTCCTGTGTCGTGAACAGATTTTACCAAAGTTAAAAAAAGCTGTAGCAAGATCGAAGTTGGGATAAGTCATATACTGTCAAATACTCACACAGTCAAGGAAGCAATCAAATCTGATTTGGTAAAGCTGACTCCAGCATTGAATTTGGTTAAATCCCCAGTTTTGGTGTCATATGAAAGATCAGCACCAATTGCAGCACCACTAGCACCAAGCACTCCTGAAAAGTTGACAACTGGATTTGCAGTCAACCCAAAGCTAGTGCTTATCCCTGCATAGTCATGCAGATACTGGAGCTCTATCTGTCACACAATCAAAACGAAAACAAGTGAGAAACTGACCCCTGTAGAACACAAACTAAGACAAATAATGAACAGGTTTATTAGAGGCTTACCTTTCCAGACCTCTGATCAGGCACTTTGAAGCTAAGGATTGTCTTCAGACCAGGAGCAGGTTCATCAACTGTAATAGTGGTGGTAAGCTACCAACCATACAAACTTTTAGTAAAGTTATTTATAGTGTGAGAAAGCAATCTATTTTCAAATTACAATTGAGGTCATATCATAATAAACACATAAACATTATTTACCGAGTTAGATTTACAAAAGTAGTTCAATCCAGTTTTATCCATAAGAATTTCTTTTACCCAGCATCTAAGTCCTCAGAAAGAGGCTTGAAGCTTGAAACTCAAACTGAATGGTATGACATGTCCAGAGCAACAAGACCTAAATATGAGAATGAGAAGTATGAATCTATTGGCAGCATTTAGCCTTTCAGGACAGGAAGAAGCTCACATTGGAATTGGTATCAACTTTGATATCAGCTGTGACGTTCTTGTTCTTCAATTGGGTATTGACATCAGCAAGAAATAGGTCTCCTTTCTTTGTCCCTGAAGATGTGATAGCCTGCACAACAAAAAACATGCAAGTATAAAATTATTGCTTATATAATTCCACAAAGCATTAACTAACACGAAGAATGTTAAATAGCACCTACTAGGCTATAAATTTCCCAAGTTGCACATACCAATATATTGTCACAGTAAATTGGAACATGGTAAACATAATTCTACTTGATGAAAAACAACCAACTTATAAATGAAATTCCACTAAGACATTAAGCCCTCAGATATACCCCGCAACATCCAGGAATGAAGCAAAATGCAATGAATGAAAAATCCATACAAAATAAACCTAGCTTCAAAAAGTAAATTGCAAAGAATGAAACAAGACCAAGACAGACAGACAAACAAAAAAGATGAAATTCAATCCGTACAAGCAGGACGAAAGCCAGGCCACATAAAAAGTCTCATTAAGAAAAAACAGATACAAACTTCTAAATGCTCCAACACAATACACCCTGAGCTAAAAATACACAGTTTAGCAAACATAAAGATCAAATTCAAAAACGTAGCCTTAGTTCAGACCTTAAATCTACCCCTAACCCTAAAAAGTACCCCAAATATATTGAATCCCAAACTAAACCTAACCAATGCTTTATTGGGAATTTCCACAACATACAGATTTTTCTACAGATGCATAAGAGAAAACACAATCCACTCAAACACGAGACCTGAGAGCTGATACAGTGAAAAATCTATATATCATGAACCGATAAACAGATGGGTTTCGATGAAAAACTTACCACACCAGTAGGAGAGTAGGTGGTGAGAATGAACTTCTGGTCGCTCTGATAGTCCCTGTTCAGAAGATCTACAATACAGAAACACAACGCAACACAAAAATACATCAATACAAGCACCTCAAAAACGCTATTCGCATTCAGAAGATCCAAGAACAGACCTCTGGCTTTTTTGCCGATGTCTGTGTAGAGACCAGGACCTTTCCCCATAGCTTCTTGCTTGAAAAAAATGGAGATAGCCAGAGAAATTGGAACCAAAGGAAAGGAGATTGCTTTGCTGTAGCTGTCAAAGTTCACAATTAGCTGGGCCTTATTTATATAAAAAAAAACCCTTACCTGAATCTTTCTTCTCGGGGAGGTTTTTATTTTATTTTTTATTAATCTAAATCAAAGGACACCACAGCCGTCCGATCGAGGAATATATGGGGCGTATCATCGTTTACGACCGTTGATGCGTGATTTTTGTTGGATAAATAAAATAAATATAGTAGCGGAAAAAAGAATTACGATGGGATTTGTATCCTTGGGAAAGAAGGCAAGAAAACTAGGCAGTTGCATCATGTTGTAGTACAGTACTCTACAAGTCGGGTCGATCCAATGACCCAGCAATTTATTCGCACTATCTGGGGCCATTACAAAAATATATGTCAATGTCAACTGTTGATAATAGCGTTGACTTTACTGTTTGAATTTTGGTTTTAGCTCTCGCGAGTCAACCAATAGAAACTTCCTCTCCATTAATTAGGAGCATGTTCTTTAAAGGTCAAGCTGGTTTAGCTAAATGGCACGTCGTTTTGAGGTCACAAAGTTCAAAGAAGCGATCGTCCAACTGGAATGGACGGACACCACATATCTTGATGGGTCTACACGCAGTGCTCTCCGCTCTAAGGCCCGTGAGATCCTAGCCTTCGCAGGAAGCCCACGGCCTAACACACTTCTCGGATCGGGCAGTCCAGAAGAGACTTGACAGGCCCAACCCGTTTAGCACAAGAAGCCTACGGCCCAACACTCTTCTACAAGTTATGACTTGATACAAGTCTGATATGGGTTGGGCCAACATGATTTGCTATGGGCCTTCTTCTTATCAGGCCCATCCTATGCATCAAAAAAGAAACCCTGAACGCCGACTCGTCGTCCTTATATAAATATCCGTGGACGCGTTTGCCTTCAGCAAATCCTACTAGGGTTCTGCTCGAAATACGAACGACATAACTTTTTTCACCGGAAATATACATGGCCGGATAGCTGTGTCCCCGCCGCCGCTCCTGCAGCTTCCTCATTCTCTCGATCTAAGGTTAATTTTATATATCGATTGCACGAATCGCTGTTCCCCTTGCTGCTTTATGTTACAATATCGATTTTTCTCTTCGATTTGATCTATTTTCTGTCTCACCGAACCAGAATCATGCTGTTTCGAGCCTAACCCTTTTTCTGGTTTCGGTAATTATATGATTTGATTTGTACTAATTTGTTGGATACGAAATTAATTACCTAGGAATTCGCTGTTTGGTACTTGATTTGAGTTGGATAAGGAAATTGTTTTGGATCTCTATAATCTCTTTTTGCCTTACTTTGTTTTTCTTGTTTACAGAAACGATGGCAATCGACACAAAGAATGAGGATATGAAGAAGCTTGACTACTTCTCTCTTATCTCTAAAGTTTGCACCGAGCTCCAGTCCCATCTGGGGTTTGAGGACAAGACACTAGCTGAGTTTATCACTGAGATTGGCCGGAAATGTGAGACTGTTGGTGAATTTGATGTTAAATTGAAGGAATATGGTGCCGACTTGCCTGAGTACTTTGTTCGGACATTGTTACACGTCATTCATGCCATTCTTCCTCCTGAGCCGAAGTCCAGCAAGGATCCTAAGAAAACTGGTGCTGCCACGGACGGTAAAGATAGTAAATTTCCAGCTCTTGGGATTTCAGATAGTAAGGAGAGAGTCAAGGAACTGGAGAGGGAAATTGAAAATGAGAGACAGGCTCGCATCAAAGACAGTGGTGGAGTAGAAGCGGAACATGAAGCACGTGATAGGCACAGAGATGGAGATAGAAATAGAGACTGGGGTAGAGATAGATACAAAGATAGAGATAGAAGAGACAGGCACAAGAATAGGCACGACAGAGAAGGGAGGCATAGAGATAGAGAATATGATGAGGACGACTGCAGTAGAGATCATGGTGGTAAGGGAAGACATAGAGAGAGAGAATATGATGAGGATGATCACTCTAGAGATCGTGGTGGTGAGGGAAGACATAGAGATCCACAAGACAAGTACAATAGAGAGGACAGACATGATAGAGAGGGTGGATATGGGGGCAGCCATAGAGACTCTAGGGATCAGAACGGGAGGCAGCACACAGATGAGCCTGAACTGTACCAGGTTTATAAGGGTAGAGTTTCCAGGGTGATGGATACAGGATGCTTTGTTCAGTTGACTGATTTTCGAGGGAAGGAGGGATTAGTTCATGTTTCACAGATGGCCACTCGAAGAATTGGGAATGCTAAAGATGTGGTGAAGCGGGATCAAGAGGTTTTTGTCAAGGTCATTTCTGTTTCCGGTCAGAAGTTAAGTCTGTCATTGAGGGATGTTGATCAAAACACTGGAAAGGATCTTCTTCCATTGAAGAGGAGCTCGGAGGATGATGGTTTTAGGATGAACCCGTCTGGTTCAAAGGAAGGTCCTATGACTAGGACAGGTTTGTCAGGGATTAGGATCATGGAGGAGGATGATAATGTTCCATCACGCCGCCCGTTGAAGAGAATGAGTTCACCTGAGAGGTGGGAAGCAAAGCAGTTGATTGCTTCTGGGGTTCTAAGTGTCAGTGAATATCCGATGTATGATGAAGATGGGGATGGAATGCTCTATAAAGAAGAATGTGCAGAGGAGGAGCTTGAGATTGAGCTGAATGAGGACGAGCCTGCTTTTTTGCAAGGGCAGAGCAGATATTCTTTGGACATGTCACCTGTAAAGATATTTAAGAATCCTGAAGGGTCACTGAGTCGTGCAGCTGCTCTTCAATCTGCTCTCATAAAGGAACGAAGGGAAGTTAAGGAACAACAACAGAGGACAATGTTGGATTCTATTCCAAAAGATCTTAATCGTCCCTGGGAAGACCCTATGCCAGAGACAGGTGAGAGGCATCTTGCACAGGAGTTAAGGGGAGTTGGTTTATCAGCCTATGACATGCCTGAGTGGAAGAAGGATGCTTTTGGAAAGGCCTTGACATTCGGGCAGAGGTCAAAGCTCTCCCTTCAGGAGCAGAGGCAGAGCTTGCCTATCTATAAACTGAAGAAAGAACTGGTTCAGGCTGTGCATGATAATCAAGTTCTGGTTGTTATTGGTGAGACTGGTTCAGGCAAGACAACTCAGGTGACACAATATTTGGCTGAAGCAGGTTACACTACAAAGGGTAAGATCGGATGCACTCAGCCTCGTAGGGTGGCTGCAATGTCTGTGGCAAAGAGAGTGGCGGAAGAGTTCGGCTGTCGGTTAGGTGAGGAAGTTGGGTATGCAATAAGGTTTGAGGATTGTACTGGACCGGATACCGTGATTAAATACATGACAGATGGTATGCTTCTTAGGGAGGTTCTAATTGACGAGAATCTTTCTCAGTACTCTGTGATAATGCTTGATGAAGCTCATGAGAGGACAATCCACACTGATGTTCTCTTTGGGTTGTTAAAGCAGCTGGTGCAACGTAGACCTGACCTCCGCTTGATTGTTACTTCAGCTACTTTGGATGCAGAAAAATTTTCAGGGTATTTTTTTAATTGCAACATTTTCACTATACCTGGGAGAACATTTCCTGTGGAGATACTTTACACCAAACAGCCAGAAAGTGATTACCTTGATGCATCTTTGATCACAGTCTTGCAAATTCACTTGACTGAACCTGAAGGTGACATACTTCTTTTCTTGACTGGTCAAGAGGAGATCGATTTTGCATGTCAGTCTTTGTATGAGAGGATGAAAGGGCTAGGCAAAAATGTCCCTGAACTGATTATCTTACCGGTCTATAGTGCCCTTCCTAGTGAAATGCAGTCTAGGATTTTTGACCCTGCTCCTCCAGGGAAGAGGAAAGTTGTTGTGGCAACCAATATTGCTGAAGCGTCTTTAACTATTGATGGGATTTTTTATGTGATTGATCCTGGGTTTGCAAAACAAAATGTTTATAATCCAAAGCAAGGGATTGATTCACTGGCGATAACTCCACTTTCACAAGCATCAGC
>JAYMSW010004436.1:0-10999 GCA_036897725.1 Erodium texanum | reverse complement strand
GAAACCCATGTGATGTATTCTACTCCCACCTCCGATTCCACGGACTGATATTTTTTTTTGTTTGAAAAAAAAATTATTATTATATTTTTTTGTGAATTTGCATCACAGCTTTTTTGGATTTGAATGGGCACAGATTATATTTTTATTATCGTTGAAAAAGTGGAATTTTGTCCATACATATCACACCTTTGCTTCGCTGCACATAGAGAAAATGGGATGTTGAATTTGAATAGCAGGCTTGGTTTTGCCATAACATTAAATAAGTAAAGACCATAGTAGTTGGGTTGTCTCAGACATAGTAATGGACTATATGTCCCATGCTATATAACACCGTTCCTTTTCGTACCACATTTTAGTCTACCTGTGAGCTTCACTCTACTACAATTTTCTTGCTGGGACTAGCAAAAGACACGGAAAACTAAATAAATTGTAAAAGATTTGAACCCATTCTACGCACCTGCAACATTAATAAGCTTAAGAGAACAGAATAAAGCCACAACACAGTCAATAGATTGTATGTACACTATTGGTAAAACAAGTCAACTTAGGTGTTTCGGATTAGGATTCAATCTCAGCAATGGTAAGCCATTCCTACACAAGAGATGATCTTAAGCCCATTCCTAATACATTTTAAAACTGTTAAGAAATAGGTTATACTCAAAAGCAAATGAAATGTTTCAAACACAGCAGTTTCTACATGTGACAATAGATTGTCATACCAACCTCAAACCAGTAAATACACAAGATAGATCAAATAAGCAGCCAAGTCACAGCAATAACAGGGCATAACATCAGCTCTCTGAGCTGTAAGATGCCTCAGCAGATGATGAGTAATTATCATAGTCTTGAAGACGCTTCCTCTCCTCATAAGCCCACTCGAGACCGGGGCAGTAATGGAGTGGAGGATTAAATCTGTTATCATTCATGTCATCTGGCATAAAAGCCCCATTCTCCACCAGGAATTTGATTGCTTCCCTCTTTCTTCCTTTTGATGCGTTGTGGAGTGGAGTCCCTGTGTGCAACACACAGAAAAAGGACAAATTAACACTGCAACAATGTTTATTCTACAAGTAAAAAATAAGGCTTCTATGAGTTTGTTGTACTTACAGCCACAAGCGCCCTTGGTTCTAGCATCAATATTAGCACCACATTCAAGCAACTCATCCATAACTTCAAGGTGACCACCCTCAGCAGCAAGATGGAGTGGGGTCACCCCTTGTGACTTAGGTCCCCAAGCAGTCACATTAGCACCTATACCTTCATCAAGTAGCCGTTTAACCTGATTTTTTACAAAATTGTGAAGATGAACCAATCTGAGCAACATATACTCTACTTAGAAGACCATAGACTAATACAAGTCTTCTGACAACTATATCTATAATACATGTGAAAGTCATAACAACACAATAGTTGGCTAAGCACATGCCAGCCCACGATTGTGAAGTACGACCAATTATCCACTAAATGGCTGCCTATTAGAATTCTTCCCAAATCTATGAGCAAAACAATATTACTACATTTTCATAAATTTTAATGACCATTTCATAACCACAGCATATAAATTCTGAACCAGAAACCATATGATTGCGATCTATGCAAATTAATGAATAGTTATTACAATATACAATAAAGCCTATTGGAGCTACTGTACCACAAACTGTCATGTTCCTCCATATGCTAGCAACAGAAAGGACTGCATGCAAGATTTAGCTAAAAACAAAAGGAACACTCTATTTTCCAGATCAGGCATAGCCCAATAATTAACTAAAAGGGAAGCGCACAGTCAAGTCAAGTTGTTCCAGAGCTAGGCCCAGATTTAGAGATTGGACACTTTCCTTCCTTTGTCGGAACTATTACACCATAACTCTATTAATTGAATACGCCACAAAATTAGTGCTGAACTTGACCACCACATTTTTAACTACCCACACCAATATCATCATTATGCTTAAGAGGAACTGCTGAGGAAATAGCCATTGGATGATTGCCCTCTCTAAGGATGCATCTAACCTACAAAATGCTTATGAACTCTTATTACAATACAACTGATCAGATAACATGAGGCGAAAATGGAATTGTTTGAACATAATTTAATCATCATTCCACAATGAAAAAACTATCACTAACAGGGCAAGGTAGTAAATCAATAGTTCACTAAAAACCAAAAAAGAATAAAAATGAAAGTGGCTTCCAAAGTCTGCTATCTTATATCTAGTTATATACTTGCATACCTAATCAAAAAGTAATAACAACATAGAGGGGCACAAATCATCTTATTAAAATAGCTCAACCAATTAGCCAAAAGAGAAACAGAGGAAAAGAGGTATACCAGTTTGAGATCACCCTTCCGAGCACCAATATGAAGCATAGTCCATCCTCTGTCGTCCATACCGGCCCCAGACCTGAATGCAAAGGAACGTTTCCTTGATAAGCTACGCCTCAACGTAACAACCTGGACTTCTTCTTGAGGCATAACTTCAAATCTTTTTCCTCCAGAAAATCAGCAATGAATCACAAATATGCACAGACCCCAAAATTATCTCAACAACTAGCTTAAAATCCAATAATAAGCAAACAACAGCTTCGGGTTTACAAATTCAACGAGGAAGATAATAACAACGAGTAAGATCTATGGATGGAAGAACACCACAATCACATGATATTTAGCGAGAAGCAGAGAAATGATTCGCCACGCAATATGGGAAAAACGGATTCAAACCAGGGCCGAACACGCGAAGATTCTGAGAAATGAAGATCGAACTGACAAACGAGGAAGATATTTCGAACATAATTGATATCTACGAGATCGGAGAGGGATCAGCTACACGGAAACAGCCGCTGAATCAGGCGAAACCTGGTCTGATCTGAACAGAGCTCGGTGGAAACATTAGAGGATCGGACGAATATAGCCTTGCCACCACCACCAAACCCTAACGGAGAGAGTAGAGGAACGAGAGGATATACACAGATGACGAAGTTCAGGTAAACGGGAAAGGAACACAAAAAAAATGCGCCTTGGTGATCTGTATAGTGTTCAACGATTCCTTTTAAACGACACCGTGTTTCTGTAGACACCATTGGTACCAATATGGGCCCAGATTCGGCCTTTTGAAATGGGCTCAACTCGGTACGAGATTCGGCCCATACAATAAGGAAGCTTCATGACCATCAATTTTGTGCGCGCATTAATTATTGGATAAGGAGCTCACAGGTCAGAGAGTCAAAGAAGAAAATTCAGCAATCAATCGGTGGCTGTGGGCCCCGCGTATGATGGGGCGTTACCGTTTGTCTCCGTCAAATGTTCTGTAGGGTTATACTGGTCATTTAACGCCAACCCAACGTCAAGGTTGTGACGTGGCAACGACATGGGTGGGGTGTACGATAAGACACAAGAACTCCGAAGGGCATTGAACAGTGGTAAGTACAGGTGTCAAACGTAAGGACAGGTCTAGGACGGGCGTCGGTCGCACGTACGGGATGTCTGGGTCGCACGTGCGAGACCACTTCGTTGTTATTGGCTGGACGGAGCTCGGAGATTTTCTCTCTCTGCTTCCTCACAGCGCATATACGCTCAACACTCACTCCAACAACACTCTCTTTCTTCTTCACCATCGCTCGAATCTCAGTATTATTGTATGCAAACAAAAATAAAAAAAAGTAGGCACCATCACTGCTTGAGGTCTGTGTGAGGTTTGAGCCAGCTTGTGTTCTTCTCTCTTTACACCTCAACCTGCATTTTCTACAGATCCAACTCCAAGGTCTGCTCTATTTCTCTCTCCCTCACTCCACTTTCATTGTCTTTTTTTTTAATTTTTAATTTTAGAAAGTAGTTTAGTACGTCTCTCCTTAAATTAAGGGTAAATTTGCAAAATCTGGGGTTTTGGGGTTTGTTTGATGCTTCGGTTTTTGGGACTCAATGCTTGATTATGCTTACACCTGTTACAATTTCTTGTTTTGATCTGTGCCCACTTCCTTTGAGCTTATGCGAATCTCAATTTCACGCTAAACCCAGTTAAATCACTGATTTGGGGCCGATGTGAGATGGGTTTTGCCTGCTGAAGCTTCGATGCCTGTTTCAGAGGCTGATTTGCTCTGTCATCTGAACCTGCATCTCTATCGAGTGTTCTTGTGGGTGTTTCTGGGATGCGACCTCACGGCTGTTGAATTAGGACTCATTTCAAGTACCAAAGTTGTCATTTTTATCTTTGTGGTTGGGCTTTGAGGTAGGCATATTGGGGATGCTCCAATTGCTGCAACCGATAAGCGGTCAATCTCTGTTGACCCTTTTCGTATTTCTTTCTTAGAGCATCAAAGATGATAAAATGGAAGTATAATTGAAGCTTGACCTGAAAAGTGGAAATGGAGTTCATATGAATGTGACTCTGAATCGGGTTTCGTGATGTTAGTCTGTGCAAACTAGCTATGTGATTAGCACTAATTTCCTTTCAAAGAAATGGCTTTATTAACTGTGATCCACAATCCTGTCTCTGGATTAATGATTAAGAAGCTGAATTACCAGAATATTGCATTTTAGATCTGGATTTCTAGTTGATGATTTCTCAATGACTTTCTTGGTTTCTCACAGGAACCATTTTGATCATCATCATCCAGAAAGCCATGTTGACAAGAAACATTCTGGAGCTTGGTGCATCAGATGTTTTGTGGTAGCTATAATATGCTTGTCCAGAGCCACAATGGGCATCTGTCTGATGAAATGTTGTGGGCTATGGCTTCTTTGCACTCTACTGCTCTCCATCCAAATAAATAGAAGCATAGCTATCAGTTCTGATGGTATGCTGATTTATATTCATGTTACTTGTAATCAATTCTTTTGGTTATTTGTAGTCACTTTTTTTGTTGTTGCAAAAACTGCATATCTTCCTCATACTCGTACATATTAAAATGTAATTTAGGTAGTTAAATGGGTCGTGCTTATTTCACATTCTGCCAATGCTTTAGCTTGATGTGTATCAATTTGGTTGGACATTACCTAACACTAGGTTAAGGGACCTTGTATTTCTGGGCATAGTCCAAGCATGTTTGTTAAGACTTATGGTGTTATTGTATATTAATTTAAGAAACAGTGTCCATTATGTTATAATCTTGATTAAAAAAGAGGCGTTGACTGGTTTTAAGGTTTTCAACACGTGGACCATCATATGACCTTTTTCGTTTGAGACTCATGCAATAATACATGCTTCCTGTTGTGTATTATCTCTCTCCCAAAGTCAGATATATGCAATTTGCTTACGGTTTGAAGTTCCCAACTTCATAGTGCCCTTGTGCCTTGGCTGTGATTCAAACATTAAAAGTGTTTCCCCTCAACCCTTTGACCTTTTCATGATGCAAGTATGTGAAATTGATTGGCAACTGGCAGGTGAAGTGCTTTTAAGCTTCAGGAATGCAATTCTTACATCAGATGGTGTTATTCTTAAGTGGAGACCAGAGGACCTTGATCCATGTAATTGGAAGGGGGTGACGTGCAATCGAAAAACCAAGAGAGTAGTATCGTTGTGAGTATTTGAAACATCTTTGGTATGGGCCTTAGTTTGTTGACCATTTACTGTTTTTGAAATTATGCTAAATATATGTTTGTTGTCACTGACCTTTCAGGAACCTTTCTAATCGCAAACTAAGTGGAACTATATCACCAGACCTTGGGAAGTTAGAGCACTTACAGATTTTGTATGTATAGAGATCCTTCATGTGTTCTTTTATAATTCTTGTAGCTGATGCATGCTTACTAAAATGTGTGATGATCTGGCTGATGTATTGGATGATGTTTGATGTGTTGCAGAGTTCTTCATAATAACAATTTGTATGGCCCAATTCCGTCGGCATTGGGGAATTGCACAGAGTTGGAGGCTCTGTAAGTACTACTTTTAGTTCTCTTGAACAAAGTTGTGCTTTCTCTATCAGGATGATATACATAAATATAAGTTTAGTTTTTACTAATATCTTTATTTTACCCAGATGGTATAGTAATCTTAATGTTTTAATAAGTTCTTGTCAATAATTCACAATTTATCCTATATTTCATAAGCTTTCCATACTTGCTAAGTGATAGAGTGGTTTTCTTTGGCAGATACTTGCAGGGCAACTACTTGGGTGATCCTATCCCAAGTGAATTGGGAAACATTTCCGGCCTTAAACATTTGTGAGTTTTCTCTCTTTATTAAAACTATTTTTTGTGTGTATTACATGAAATTTTGAGATTATTAGAGTTGATCTTATTTTTTGAGATGGGCTACCATGTAGACCTTTCTCCTATGCAAGTCAACTTAAGACAAGCTAATGCCAATACCAATTAGTAATTGCTTGTTCTGCCAAATATGATCTGGGACGAGGCCCTGAAATTACAAAAAGCACCTCATCTCTTTTTAATTCATCTTGTTAGTTTAGGTGATCAAGTGTTACAATGATGGAACTGATTAAATGGTGATGCTTTAGGGACATATCAAGCAACATTTTGCAGGGATCTATCCCTCCATCACTTGGGAAGTTAACAAAGCTTGTTACTTTGTAAGTGGATTTACTTTCTTATAGTTATTTCATCTATTGGTGCTGCCTTTTATTCTAATGTTTCTCCATCTTGTTTAACATTTTGAAGCAATGTCTCTACAAATTTTCTGATGGGAGCAATACCATCTGATGGCGTGCTCGCCAATTTTGAGGAAAGCTCGTAAGTACCATCTGTCGCATGTTATGTAAAAAAGAAGTGTTGATGTTTATAAATTATGTTTGTTTGAACATTTGCATTCCATTGGAGAGGACTAGTGATTGCTACTTCACCCTGTAACCACTATATGGTACCGTGCAGCTTCATTGGGAACCGGGGCTTGTGTGGGAAACAAATCAAGCTGTCGTGTGATACCGGTGGGCCTACAAAAGATGCCCAATCTCCATTGTCCGGTAAGCCCACATGGATCAATTGTTTTATTTCTTGATGTTTCTCAAGACTTCTCCTATTATAGAAATTTACTCTTTTGTGGCTTTACTCCTCTGTAGCCCAAAATCAAGGTGGGAAAAATGGCTCCGGCAGGCTACTCATTAGTGCATCAGCAACTGTTGGTGCACTGCTTTTGGTCGCACTCATGTGTTTCTGGGGTTGCTTCCTGTATAAGAAGTTTGGTAAAAACGACAATAAAGGTCTTGCGATGGACGTTAGTGGAGGTATGGTTGTAACTTCTCTTTTGTTCGAGTTCCTACAATTCTACATCTCTATTTACACTATGATCTATTGCTTTAAGGTGCATCAATTGTAATGTTCCACGGAGACTTGCCTTACTCTTCAAAAGATATCGTGAAGAAATTAGAAACTTTGAACGAGGAACACATAATTGGTTGTGGGGGGTTCGGAACGGTATACAAGCTTGCAATGGATGATGGCAATGTCTTCGCTTTGAAAAGAATTGTAAAGATGAACGAGTGTTTTGACCGTTTCTTTGAGAGGGAGCTAGAAATTCTTGGTAGCATAAAACATCGATACTTGGTGAATCTCCGAGGATATTGCAATTCTCCTACATCAAAACTGTTAATGTACGATTACCTACCCGGTGGTAGCCTTGACGAAGCACTTCATGGTCAGATACCTTCTTTTTTGGTTAATCAAATTTAGTGTTTTATCATATAGGGATAATTGCACAAAGTACTTAGAGGTATACACTTTTTGCAAATCGTAGCTCGCTTCTTTTATAACGGCAAAAAAGTGTTTGAACTCACCCTTTTGTTGCAGTTTGTGTAAATTTGCTTCAAAATAACGATTTTATCCTTTAAAAATAATAAGTAAAAAACAAAATCAGAATATTCATCTCCCTTAATTTTCTTCCTCTTCGTACCTACAAAGACGAAGAAAATTAAGGGAAGATGAAGAATTCTTGATTTTTTTTTGTTTCTTTTACTTATTATTTTTTAACTTTAAGTAATTGAGGGTAAAATAATCATTTTGAAATGAATTTATGCAGTGCAACGTAAAGGAAAGTTTAGCGCTTTTTTTACAATTATCAAAGAAGAGGGCTACGATTTGCCAAAAGTGAATACCTCTTGGTACTTTTTTGCAATTATCCTTAACATATATAACGAGTATAAAATGTTGACATGTTATGATAGCTAGTACAGATAGGTCCGAGCAATTGGATTGGGATGCACGACTTAATATAATTATGGGAGCAGCTAAAGGACTGGCGTATCTGCACCATGATTGTTCCCCGAGGATCATACACCGTGACATAAAGTCGAGCAACATTTTGCTTGATGGAAACTTGGAGGCTCGAGTTTCTGATTTCGGGCTTGCCAAACTATTGGAGGATGAAGAGTCTCACATCACCACCATTGTTGCTGGAACATTTGGTTATCTGGCTCCCGGTAAGCATGTGTAAAATACATATCCGAACTTTGGATATACAAACTCATGTCACATATAAATAAACGTGTATGTTTCAATTATAGAGTACATGCAGAGCGGTCGAGCAACAGAAAAGACCGATGTTTATAGTTTCGGCGTGCTGGTGCTTGAAGTCATGAGTGGGAAGCGGCCCACTGATGCATCGTATATTGAAAAGGGTCTCAATATTGTTGGCTGGGTATGTAAAATCTCGGGATAATCTCAATTAGCTGCACCTAAGTATGCCCCATTCTCAACCAACTACCCCTAATTTTATAAAGTGTTGATCACCCCGTAAGTTTTTTTTAGCCTCAATTTACCCCCTGTTCCGTCAACCATCGGGTGTGAACTGACAAAAATACCCTTATTTTTTTATATAATTTTCGGCATTTCACATCTGAAAGTGAACGGATATGGGGTAAAATGTGTAAGGGGTTGTCAAAAACTTTTTAAACTTAGGGCTAGTTGGTTGAGAATTGTGCATATTTAGGGGTAGTTGGTGAGATTTTCCCTAAAATCACTGTCTCAATACTACATGCCTCTAGATTTCAGGAACCGTCGTGTTGAAAATTACTCGCATCAGCTACTTGGATTCACTCATTAGTGTTATAACTCCTAATCTGTTTCGTTTCTTCAGTTAAATTTTCTGGTGACGGAGAATAGGCAGCGGGAAATTGTGGATTCTCACTGTGAAGGAGTACAGGCAGAGAGCCTTGATGCATTGCTCTCAGTTGCTATCCAGTGCGTTTCTTCAACTCCAGATGATCGGCCTACAATGCACAGGGTGGTTCAATTACTTGAATCCGAGGTCATGACCCCGTGCCCAAGCGACTTCTATGACTCCAGCTCAGAGTGAAGCTTCTATGGAGGAGCGACGGGTGTGTGGACTTCTGCATAAGTCAGAGGTGCTTCGCTATCTGCTCGATGATCACTTTTGCATTCCATTTATTCATTTTTGTGCAGATTTATGGCCCCGGGGGTTGGTTGGCCAATGTCGGAGCATTTGCTGGTGTCCCTTTGGGAGGGTATGTGCAAGCATTTTATTTCCATCAGTTGGCCTTTTTGCTTTTCCTGCTGTCTTTGTTTTGAAATCTTGTTGTCATCATCATCATTTGTTCTCTTGAAAAAATTGAATTTGTATATGACATTGTGTAAATGGAGAATATGCCAGAGATTGTCATTTTTGTGAATTATGCTTTTGCTTGTATACTTGTGATTGTCAACAGCTTTTCTGGTCGTCATTGTGTTCTTTTCAAGACTCTTAAATTCGTACTCTTCTCCCTTTCTATAGATTTATGTTGCACATGATCAAACAACCAGTGTCTTTGTGCTCTTTTAAACACTCTTACATCCAATCCAACTCAAGTTACTCGACTCACATAAAATATATTGCATTATTGGGTATAATTACTTTTAAATATATTGATCAAGCGACTTTTTTGTGCAAGTTGTAACTGTTATGTCTTATCTGAATATTGAAAATATGGTATCAAAATAAATATATCTTGAAACTATAAATAAATACACAATACTATAAATGCTAACAAAAAAAAAACATATGGACACAAATAAGGCGTCAATGTCAACAAGGTTTGACAATATCTTAGAGAAAAAAAGTTACAAAATTCATCCATAACGATGATGTTTTGATATGACATTTGAGTGGGATACCCTTTAAAATTCAAACAACAAATCTCTTATTTAGGTGACCAAATGACTGATTCTGAAAAACATGATGGCTTGTATATCAATTATATTATTGGTTTCTTGTATGATATGTGAGTCCCAATACTTCCAAATTTGGCAACAAATATTATCGAAACAGAAACAACTTTATTGTCCGACACTAATAAATATCGTATACAAAGTAACCCAGCAACAAATACAAATCAATATCATACAATGGCATGACTCTAATTAAAATCTGTGTCTATAACTGGGTGCAAGTCGTGGGCTTAAACGACACCGTCCGTTGCTCAATATCGTATCCAATCAAATAATCCATCTGAGACAAGTTTCCATAGACAGCGATATCGTTGCCAGCCGCGGCCATGGCCAGGCACACCAGCCCATCCCCCACCAGAAAAAACGTCTTGGACTGATCCAGCACCACGTCAGCTCCCTTAAAATGCGCAGTTATTGCCGGAAGCTCCATATGATCTCTCGCCGTGTAACACAGACTGAACGTCCCGCTCGGATCCTCCTTCCGCTCGCCGTCAATCACCGCCGCCACCTCGTCCACGAATCCGCTGAAGAACTCGTTCGGGAGAAAAGTCAAAACCGTCCCGGAGTCGATGATTATGTTTCCTTCCTCCACTTGATCTGCATTAACGTTGTTGCTTGTCTTGAAGGCAAGCTTCTTCGGGCCCACGCTCATGGCCTCTAGAGTCACGTGATAGTAGGTGTCGGGGCTTTTGGAGACCAGCGGGGTTGTTACCACGCCGGGCCCAGAAACGATCCCGTCTGGGCCGAAGCCCATCTTGCTGGTGGGCTTATTGGTCTCGTCGGGATAGACTAAACAGTACGAGAATTTCCCGGAAGCCGCGGGACCGAGTTGTCTCACTAGAGACAACGGCCCGCCGCCGAGCCCGGCGATTCCGGGCCCGAAATCGGCGA
>JAYMSW010004435.1:0-10999 GCA_036897725.1 Erodium texanum | reverse complement strand
AGATAGGAGTTGGTGTTCATAGGATATGAGTCAGGCTCAAAGGCGTATTGGTTCTACAATCCTAAAATAAGAAAGTTAATTGTGAGTCGAGATGCAATGTTTGATGAAGGCAAGCAATGGACCTGGAACCATGAACAAGATATGCCTATGAAAGAGGTATGTGAAACATTTGTTGTTGACTGTAATGATGATGCTGAATTGGCAGAATATCATGAGCCAGTGGAATCAGCTCAAGAAACACAAGGTGAGCGCAGCACGGAGACCACATCACCACAAGACTCACCTATTTCAGAAGGACTGCGTAAAGAGAGGTCTCTCCAGGAGATTTATGAAGAGACAAATGAGATAGAAACTGAGCATGTTGGACTCTGTTTCCTATCTTTTGAAGAGCCTAGTAGTCCGAAAGAGGCAATGAGAAATGAAAGTTGGAGAAAAGCCATGGAAGAGGAGATGACATCAATCACAAACAATGATACATCCTTTACCTACGGGGAAGAAGAAAATTGGGTTGAAGTGGATATTTAAAGTGAAGAAAAATTCAAAAGGAGAGATCGTGAAACACAAAGCTCGGCTCGTTGCCAAAGGGCACGTTCAAAAAGAGGGAGTTGATTTTGACGAAGTATTTGCACCTGTGGCTCGATTAGAAACAGTGAGGTTACTCCTCGCAATTGCAAGTCACAAAGGTTGGGATGTACATCACATGGATGTCAAGTCTGCCTTCCTCAATGGTGAATTAACTGAGGAGGTATTTGTTTCACAATCTGCATGTTTTATAGATAAAGCTAACCCTTGCTTTGTGTTGAAACTTAAAAAGGCACTCTATGGCCTAAGGAAAGCGACACGAGCTTGGAATATGAAGCTTGACAAAACACTAATAGCACTTGGTTTTAAGAGGAGCAAAATCGAGCATGCAGTTTATACAAGACCAGGAAAGAATTCATACTTGATTGTAGGTGTTTACGTGGATGATCTACTGATCACGGGGGTAATGTAAATGACATTGTGTTCTTTAAGAATCAAATGAAGAATTCTTTCTCTATGAGTGATTTGGGATTGCTAACATATTATCTCAGGATTTAAGTAAGCCAAACAAGCACTGGAATCTCACTTTTTCAAGACGGTTATGCAGAGAGGATTATCAAGTTTTAATGCATGTCAAGTTCCCATGGAAAACAAATTAAAGTTGAGTAAAAAGGGAGCTGGAGTTTCAATTGATGCAACACAATATTGAAGCCTTGTAGGAAGTTTAAGGTATTTGGTGAACACAAGACCGGACTTGGCACATTCAGTTGGCATCACCAGCGGATTTATGGAAGCCCCATTGTCACAACATCTTGCAGCTGTTAAGCAAATCTTAAGGTATTTGAGTGGAACGTTGACCTTTGGACTGAGTTATGGAAGGTGAAACATTGAGCCAAAGTTGATAGGTTACTGTGATAGTGACCTTGCCGGAGACGCGGACGATCGCAAGAGCACCTCGGGCTTTCTTTATTTTCTTGGTTGTAGTCTAATCACGTCGACATCGCAAAAGCAAAAGATAGTTGCCCTCTCATTGTGTGAAGCTGAATACATACTTGCCACTTCAGCCGTATGTCAAGGAATCTGGTTGAGAAAGTTGGTTGCCGATCTATTGAAACAAGAAGTCAAACTTGTGGAACTAAAGATAGATAACAAGTCAGCCATCCAGTTAAGCAAAAACTCGGTACACCATGACCGCAGCAAACATATCGACACCAGGTATCACTTTATAAGAGAATGTGTTGAGAATGGAAGAATTTCAGTTGAACATGTGAGCTCGAAAGGTCAAAAAGCTAATTTACTGACAAAGCTTTTGGGTCGAGTCAAATTTCTGGAATTGAGGGGGAGATTGAATGTCAGAGATGTGAAGCATGAAGCACAAGATTAAGGGGGAGACTGTTAGTTCTAATCTTGAAGATCTTTAGATTTTGTTTTGCTAATAATAGCCTGAGACCTAATCTCTTATTGTTAGAGTTATTCACAGTTTGTTTTAAGTCTTTCCTATTTTTGTATTATTGCTTCAAATAAGACAACCACAAAAGCCCAGAACCAATATTGAGAGTAATCTCCTCTGTTTCTTTGAGTGTTTAGTTGTGTGCAAAATATTGTTTTTCAGCTCAAAGCTTATTTGGTTCATCTTGCTGATTTCACTGTAAATCCTCTTCTTCGGCC
The DNA here is from genome assembly GCA_036897725.1 of Erodium texanum. Classification (NCBI taxonomy): domain Eukaryota; kingdom Viridiplantae; phylum Streptophyta; class Magnoliopsida; order Geraniales; family Geraniaceae; genus Erodium; species Erodium texanum. The sequence goes on along the minus strand of JAYMSW010004435.1, from coordinate 8,809 downwards.
ATATAATCGTCACAAATTTGATTTTCGCTCCAAACAGTGCATGTTTCTCGGATGTTCTCTATCCCACCTTGGGTATTCTGTCTTGATAAAGACACGAGGCGTATTTACATTTCTAGCCATGCGGAGTTTGATGAGAAAGTGTTTCCTTTTTTAATGTTTCGGTCTCGAGTCCTCAACCTCCCTCCGTCCACACTCCGATCGTCTCCCTTTTACAGGTTGTTACAAATTGTTCACCACTTGTTCGTCCGTCGGATGGATCTTCAGGTTTTTCCTCTCACCCTTCTCATTCTGTTTATGGTACTAATTCTCCTCCTCAGACTTTATTAGATACAACGTCTCCTCAAGCTATCATATTCCCTTCCGCATCCGAATCATCTTTACCAGCCTCTGTCAACCATGATATCTCTACCACCCCAACTGTCATGGTACCTACAAATAACTTACCTACTGACGTCCCGAACCCTATAACACCTCCACCACCTCTAGTCCAACGAACCTACCCCATGGTCCTTCGACCCAATCCCAAGCCAAAAACCTTTGTATCCCTCTCGGAGTCACCACCCCATATTGAGCCTACCTCTTTTAAACATCTGGAATGGAGAAAGGAAAAGGAGTCCGGAATATTGGCTTTGTGTCGAAACAACATATGGGATCTTGTCCCAACACCGGCCCATGGCAATGTTGTTGGCAATAGGTGGATCAAATGAAAGGCTGCTATTCACTTGACATGTACAAGGCAAGACTTGTTGCACGGGTTTTACACGGGAACTGGGAATCAATTACAAAGAGACGTTCAATCCCGTTATTAAACCCACAATCATACGGACAGTGATGACAATTGTTGTTCCTCGGGGATGGACAATTAATTAGTTAGATATCAGTAATGCCTTTCTTCATGGCAATTTGGAAGAAATAGTGTTCACGGTCCAGCCTCAAGGCTTTGTTGATCTAATCTACCTAATCATGTGTGTAAATTGAAGAAATCCTTGTATGGTGTTAAACAGGCACCACTAGCATGGTTTCTCCGACTAAGTCACTCTCTCTCCTAGCTCGGTTTTGTTGGATCCAGTACTGATTCTTCCCTATTTATATAGAGACACTCGGGCTGCCTAATTATTCTACTTGTCTATATAGATGATATTATAATTACTAGCAGTGATACTAAGGTTCTTGGTGGCTTGTTTATCTTAAGATTTCAAGCTTGGTAACCTTGGAGACCTCCATTACTTCCTTGGAGTACAGGTCAAACCTTGTGACACTGGCATTATATTGTCTCAGCACCAGTATTTCAAGGATGTGCTTCGACTTGTCGGGATGGTTAATTACAGGCCTCGTTCTACCCCTATGGATTCTCGATCACCTTTAACCAAGGAAAGTGGTCAACCATTATCTCCTAATGAAAGTGTTCTCTATCGTGGTATGTGTGATAGCCTTTAGTATGCAACACTTACCAGACCAGATCTCTCCTTTGCAACCAACAAGTTATGTCAGTTTATACACAATCCGACATCCGAACACTTTCGTGCCCTCAAACGAGTCCTCCGGTTTCTGCAAGAAATGATTTCAGATTGGTTGGTCATTACTAGAGGTTCGATTGACACGGCCACCACTTTTAGTGATGTTGACTGGCCGGTTTCCCCAATGATCGTCGTTCTACGGGTGGTTCCTTGGTGTATTTGGGAACTATGTTGGTGGCATGGAAATCACGCAAGCAAAATACAATAGCACGGTCATCCACGGAACCAGAAATGTCGTGGCAGACACTTGTGTGGAGGTGCGATGGCTTGTTCCTCTTTTGACTGAACTTGGCATCACTCTTCGTCGACCACCATATATCTAGTGTGATAATGTTGGAGTTGTGTACTTGCCACCAACCCGGCGTCTCATGCTCATACTCACCATGTTGATGTCGATTTCCATTTTGTTTGGCAACTAGTCTTGTGTCGACCTCAGTCTAACCTATTGGGTCTTAATCTTATCTTATAAGGTTTCTAATAATTATGATATTATCTCTTAATCTTGGTTAGTCCCATTATTTTTAAATTAATAGTATGTAGAATGATTTGGATTCTCCTTGTTGCCCAAGTCATAGTCATTTATGTTTAAGTCATGAGTCAATTATGTTTGATTCTTTATGGTTTTGTAACATGCTAAATCATAATGGTGTGTTGCTAGAATAAAGCCAAATAGTTATGTCTTTGTCTCCCATTTATGTCAATAAATACCAAATGAAAAATGCACTTTGAATATACAATTCTAGTCAATCACTTGTGCATCTTGTTTGGTCTCTACTTTAAACTTTGATAATCATTATCATCTACAGATCAGTTGGCTGACATCCTTACAAAGTCTCTCCCAAAGTCACCATTCACTCATATTCGTGACAAACTTCAGCTCGTTTCTACTTCGCTTGGGGCGTATCAAATAACAAATAATTATATGCAGCAACCACACCTACCACACCGCTACCATGTATAGGATGCCCCAGTTGTTGTTCTTTATATATACTTTGTATCTCTGCTGAACATATCAATACAATTCACATATCCCTTGCTTCACTTTCTAACTTGGTATCCGAGCTCCGGTGAGCAACACCGTAGAGCAAGCAAGCTCTCTGTTACAGATGAAGATACAATGAGAAAAAGCTTATTCCGGCAACACAGGTGCATTTTCCGGCGAAAACAGCGAAGGAGGACGAACTAGTCCGTCTGGAGCGTGTATCACAAGTGCGCCGCTCAACGCGCCACGCGCACCCACGTGTCCCACGCGCCGATTCAAAACCTAGTGCGCGTGCACCAAAGTACTGGAGAAAATTATTATTCAAGAATCAAAAAAAAATTTAACAAATATCTTTGACAGACCATTTTCTTTTAATATCGTTGTGTTGTAGGTAGAGTAATGTTTAATGGAACATAAAAGCTCAATAACCAGCACATATAAATGATATATATGACAAGACAATAAATGTATTTTTTTTAATAAGACAACAAATATTTAAACCATTATGTATTCCTGAATTTATATACCATCATGTCTAAACCAAAATGAATGCCTACATCAGTAGATGCGCCATAATGATAAAGAATAAAACTTGTAAGAGAAACATGTCAAGTCCCAAAACCATTGACTCTGCCCATTTTATATCACTACGTAAAAACAGAGCACGACTAATATGAAATCAGAATACTCCAAAGAGAGATAGCCAACATACATAGTCAATAGAAACTAACTCTTCCTTGCACCTGATTATCATGCTACAGGATCAAGTGAATGTAATGCCCCCATACACACTCGCCACCATCTCGATAGGTCCATGCCCATATGGCTTCCCACATTCTCCAGGCAATTTCTAAATTTGCCCAAGGCCACCCAGAGGCCTAGGGTCAGCCTTGGATGCGGGCAATGCTGCACTATTTGGGCTCGAATGCTATGCTTGGTACTGTGCCGGGGAGATTGTTGGTCGAGGCTTCACATGTTTAGGCTCTAATTAAGCAAGAACTATGGTGGCTGCTTGGATTGAACTAATCGACTTCCTGTTTGATCTCCTGTCGATTGATTGTTGCCGTGTCTAGCGCGGATCGTCATGCAAGAAATTTTAAATCAAGTTAGTGGAACAACTTCATTTACTCCAACTGTAATCCACTTGAATGTTCATAATGCCAAGACTTTACCTGTTAAAACTTGAGCAGACGTCTTTTTCTACTAGACTCAGTCTTCAACATCCCCTTTATATTTCAAAAAAAAAGAAACATCCCCTTTAATTATGCTATATGTTGGTCATAGTTTGTATCTTTACAAGTAATTATACTAGATCAACGGATAGAATTCTTTACTTGATTTAGTGGACAATACACAACCAAGTCCAAATAAGCACATTACAAAAGGAGATACTACTAAAACTATGAAAAGAAAACATTTAAAAAAATTTGAACACCAAACCAAGCTCAGATAAGCATACTACAAAAACCAAAACCATGAAAAAACATTCAACAATTCTTCAAAAAGATAAAATTCCATTTCAACAGTTCATGAACACAGAAAGTGGAACCTTGTTTGCACACTTTAACAATTCTTCAAAAAGACTAACTTCCATTCATCGGTCCATGAAAACAAAATATCTTCATCTGGAAGATTAAAAGGTAGTAGAAAGTGGAACCCTGGTTACCCCACAAGCTAACATGAATTGATGAAGGATGACAAAGAATGCTGGCCAGATCCGGCGGATAATATTCACAGTAGTTGTCATCTGATCAGCCTCAGTATGGTAGACCATGAGTCTGCAGAACAACAGGAATGAAAGTGCATGGAAATTTTGAATCTCCCCTTCCACGCGATCAGCTTTTTACCCATTCCAGCTACGACACGGTCCTTCCATGCGAACCGCACAGTCTTGAGTGCCTCCGCTACTGTTTCCTTCTGTTCATCATCATTGTAGCCATGCGACGCAATGGAAATGTACATGAAACACTGATGCGCAGACCAAAAAAGAGGGCCATTTACAGACTCACTGAAATATAACCAAGTATTACTAACATTCAAACCACAAAAGTATAAGCAAATTATAGTTAAAGTGAAAGTGAAAGCATTGGCAACTTACATGCGTTTGTAATCAAAATAGTTGAGATATCTGTACCAGTCCACCATGTTCTCATCTATCAATCTCCCACTCCACTTGCTGCACACAAGAGCTATTACTCCATACCGATCATAAAGCTGCCCTTTCTTCCTCACCTGCTTGCCTTGCTTCACAAACGTGCCTTCGTGCTTGATGGGAACTTCAGTAAAAAACGCTTTACCAGCCGATACAACAATAATGCCTTCATTGATGTGCTCAATATCCAAACCCAAGTTGCAAAGGTAACAAAGTCCCCTGAGGATGTCTCTGAAGACATGTATAATAACAGGTGTTAAAAAATCAAACAATATACAAAACTGTAAGATTTAACAGCCAACAAACCATTCAACCCATGTATTTTTGACAATCATTATCCATCCCGATGTTGCAATCCCAGATATGATTAAACCCTTTTCATCAACAGATTGCATTAACAGTAATAAAAGAGAAGTTATAATTTCCAAGGACCACTTAACAAATTAATGCTCTACCCTAAGATACATCAACACTCTTAATCTTGAAAAGATGCACGGGTAAAAAACTCTCTTGAGGATGTCATCTTTTCAACAGATTCACTCTTTTCAGCAATTCTGAAAGCATTTAAAAGTATATAACTGTATCATTACCTTAGAATTCGCTTGAACGGAGCAGTTAAGTTTCCACTATCATCAATTACTGGATTCAAAGATTTCCGCTCTCCATTTTCAAGCAAATATCTTGGAAAACTCCAGTCTCTGAAGGTTCTTGTATCAGTTGGGAACACGCCAATGACCTGCCTCCCCCCACTGGCTAGGCGTTTGTCTGCCAGAACCCGACAGAATGATGGTCCATGCAGCTGAGCGTTCAATCCAAAACATACATCATCCATTGTGGTTGTGTTTATGCACAAACCTGCATTTGTTTCCATGCCTTGTTCGTCGCATATCATTCCCCTCGCGCTGATACGCATGTTAAGCCTCTCCCTTACGGCCGTAACCCCTTGAGCTAATCAAAGGAAAGTAGAATTTACTTAGAACCCTGGAGAGATTTGAACAAAAGGAAAGTAGAATTTAATTAGAACCGTAGAAAGATTTGAACAAAAGGAAAGTAGAATTTATTTAGAACAGTAGAAAGATTTGAACAAAAAAGTGAATAGAGTAAGATGAATCAACCTGGTTTATTCAGCCCTAGTAGATCCCCGTCTTCATTCGGGTCCGCCATTGATGGTTGAGAAGCAAGCTCTTACAATGCTCAGTCAATTTCGGTCCATTCGTCGAGTAACGGCTAGGGTTTGGGCAGGGAATATTTATACCCGCGTCATGTATTAATCATCCTTCCCATTGATTAGGGCATGTTTTCTTATCCTTTAATTGTGGCTCCATAAAATATTATAGAGCAAGTCCTTTTATATATATACATGTTTTAATAGGGAGAAATGAAATTGTGATAAAATGGGTATAATTATCCATAGTGTCAGGACAAGCAAGCGATAATTAATCCCTAGAGAAATGGAGGTTTACATGTCTCTTCAATTTTTTTTATTTTTTATTACCGCATGTCTCTTCATCTAATCCTACAGTTCAGCAACAATTATTAAACTCTTGGTTGATACGACAACAATTAGAGATAACGGAGAATACTTAACTAATAGGTTACGTATCATTTAGAGACGTGTCTCGGCGTGTCGTTTTGGATATTTGTCACCGTACTTGGGCGCTAGCGAAGCTTCGGTTCGACGACGGATCGGTACCGTCAGATCGTAGTCTAGCCAATCGCTGGGCATCTACAGCAGTGGGATGCTTTGGATTCTCAACGGAAGCATCGCCGGTGTTGAACCGTTATGGAGGAAGCGCCAGCTAGTTGTGTTGGCGTGTCACTTTGGATATCTGTCACCGCACCCAGGCGCTAACGATGCTTCGGTTCGGCGACAGATCGGTGGCGTCGGATCGTAGTCTAGCCAATCAGTGGGCGACGCATGGACAAATCGCCAAAAATGGCTTCCGGAGACAGTTCCTCTCTTCACCGACGCGCATTTTCGACTGGTTCTTCGGTGAAGAAGAAGAGCTTTTTCGTCTTCTTCTTTTTTCTTTCTTAAATGTTAATTTTTTTTATATATTCCTAAATGTTAATTGATATTTCCTTATTTTAAAATAATTACTAATTGATATCAAATACAGAAACCTTAATTTTAAAATGAATTAATTGATATTTTCTTATTTTAAAAATTAATTAGTTGATATCAAACTCAATTAATTGATATTTTTTGTTTGAAACTTAATTAATTGATATCAAATTTAATTAATTGATGTTTCTTTTTTTGAAACTTAATTAATTGATATAAAATTTAATTAATCGATATTTCCTTTTTTTTAAAACTTAAGTAATTTATATTTTGAATTAAATTTCTTTTTTGAAAATTAATTCATTTCAATTTTCTTTTTGGAAACTTAATTAATTTATATTTAGTTATGATTTTATACAAATTGAATAAATATTATAAAACCAGAATTAATTTTTTAAAAAATGAAAATATTTGAATGTCTTTTTTCATTTAATTTTAGATCAATGTTTATTTTAAATTTCTATACGTTAAGTTTTAGTTTAAAAATCGAAAAATTAATATCTTCCACAAAATAACAGATTTAACAGCTAACAAACTCTGCCATTAGACGCTCCACTATGGACTGAGCTGCGTCACTTGGCAAATAACAGATATAACCGTCATCAGACACTGCCATCAGACACTCCACTACTAATGCTCTTATAAGCGAAGTTCATCATATGGAAGTATAATAGAAAGAAAATAAATAAAAAACTCTTTGAGGTTTACATTAGGTAAGAGGCTTATAAGAAGAAATTTATGCATCAATATAACTTGTGAAGAGATTTTTCCAAAAGAAAATACATTATATCCTAAGTATGGGCATCAAATCAACTTGTCCCATCAAATCTGAATACAATATGACAAACCCAAGTGGGATTTTATAAATGATATGAATTTCAAAAGGTGTGTCATCTACTTTTTATGCGCCTCCAAATTAAGGTTGGTGTGACTTTCCTCCGCCGAAAAGCTCGTTGGTTTGAACGGTGCCTTCGTCGATACCAAATTAATAGTAAGAGATTGGAAGATGAGAATGATTAGAGCAGACTTGGAATCATATCAAGTGTAATGGAATCAAAGAATCTCCGAATTTTTGTTCAGTTAGAGGAAACTTGACCACGTGATCAATTCCAAGTCCATTATCATTCCTTTAAATCGGGCAAGATATTCCTATAGATCAATGGGAAAACTTTCAATGTCAACAGGTTAAAACACCATAGGTAAATAATTGTATATATAATGACTGCTTACCCCCACATCGTTATCAACCTCATAATAAGCTCCAGTAAAATCGTATTTAAGTCGATCAATTAACAATGGAAACAAAAACATCATTGAGTTAACAAAATTAAGTCTCACAATACATTATCACATAAGTCAAACAATTTTTCTCATTGAAATATTTAAGAAGCAAGATAGTTTCGCAGTATAGCATGGATAATGAGGCATTTCTGCTTGTCAAACACAAGGATTACCAATATAGGCTTATTAGGATGATATTAATCATCCCTATAATTCCTATAAGTGTAAAACCGTAACTTAACTTTGCGAATCAGAAATGCACATGAACAACAAATCCCACCAGAGACCACAACAACAAACACTGAGAGATCAATTACTCAAAATTATGAATTTCACAATGCTCTTCTCTTTGCCTAACAAACCAACTAATTAATAAGCCTTGTTTTAAAATTCTTAACAAAAGTACAATACATCTTTTGTACTTCACCAAAACTATATGCGTAAAAAGGCCATCAAGAAAAGATACTGTATTGAGGTAAAAAGAAATTGCCTCAAGGTGGTTGTTCACCCAAACCAACAATCTTGATCACGAACCCATAGATCTCATTCGAGCCGCCGATTAGATCCGTGAAAGCTTGCAAATGGCTTGTCACCAAACGTGAGACAGATCCTTGCTGATTGACAATCTTGATCCCGAATCGTGTTCCACACAAGATGGCTTTCGTCTCCGGACCATGCTGCTACTCTAGACAAGTTTCAGTACTCCCAATCTTCGTCTCCCTGGAGTCACGCTTGTAATTTAATATTTACATGAACCCTAAATCGTAAGCATCATGATAATCACATAATAGATATAAGAAGAAGAGATTTAG
>JAYMSW010004434.1:0-11000 GCA_036897725.1 Erodium texanum | reverse complement strand
CTTGCTTTACTTTAGCCTTAGGTGAAACACAACCAAAGCCCGGCTAGTATCGACCTAATGCTTCCAATTTTCAAGCTATTTTGACTTGAATATAAACGAAGAAATGGCAAGGCAAGACATGAGTTATAGTCGGACGAGATGAGAGAGATGATGAATCATGAATCCTTTAGGCGAGACATCTGAATCAATTCTCATAAAGCTCTAGCCGATTTTGGATTTCCTTGTTTCAATTTCAAACCAACTCGATTCACTCTTGTCATCGAGTAACTCCAAATCTTGAAGAATGAGATATGGAAAGTGGCTTTCTATTATTTTTGTGTGTTGAGACAATGCAAGAATGAGCATATTAATAAAAAGGGAACTAGTACATGAATAGGTGCAATAACTATTTGATGAACATAAATGTATTTTTTATGAACACACATGTATCATGTAATACTCCCCCTCAAGTTGGAGCATGGATGGTAGTAATGCCCAACTTGCGAATGAGGTCGAGGAAACGATCTTTACCAAGCCCTTTTGTGAAAATGTCTGCTAGTTGATGTTTGCTGGGGACCGGACGGGGATGAAGAATATTAGCCTGAAGCTGCTGGTGCATAAAATGACAATCGATTTCAATATGTTTCGCCGCTCATGAAAAATCGGGTTAGAACCAATATGGATGGCAACATGATTGTCATAGAATAATGGTATTGCTGAACTCTGTGGTGCTTCGAGATCAATTAGTAACTGGCGGAACCAAACAGTTTCTCAACTGGTGGCGGCCATGGCACGGTACTCCGCTTCTATTGATGAACACGAAACCACACTTTGTTTCTTAGAACGCTAGGAAATTGGAGCTGAACCAAGAAAGAGTATATAGCCGGTGGTGGATTTTCATGTATCCGGGCAACCTGCCGAATCGGCATCACAATAAGCTTGTAAACAGAGATTATTTTTCGATGGTAGGAATAACCCTTGACTTGGGGCACTCTTGAGGTATCTATGAACATGAAAGGTAGCTTCCATATGCGGTTAGGGAGGCGCGTTCATGAATTGACTGAAGATATGAACTGCATAGCTAATGTCAGGCCTAGTGATGTTGAGGTACATGAGACGTCCAACAAGACGACGATATCGACCGCCATCTATACATGGAAGACCATCATGTGCTGATAAACGATGTTGTTGTGGGAGAGGGAACGCCGTTGGTTTGCATTTGTGAGATCACCGTCAGCTAGAAGGTCAAGAGTATACTTACTTTGTGTGAGAATAATTCCGTTAGGCGATCGAGCAATCTCTAGCCCGAGGAAATATTTCAATGTGCCTAATTCCTTGATTCGGAACTGTGTCCAAATGAGCCTTGAGTTGTTGATTTTGTGTGTGACCGGGTCTGGTGATGATTATATCATCGACATAAATGAGTACTACAACAAATGAACCAGGAGCTGTGGAAGTGAATAAGGAGTGATCCGCACTTGATGATTGATAAGCAAGACTAATGATGAATTCTGTAAACTTATGGTACCAATTTCTCGATGCTTGTCGCAGCCCGTACAAAGATTTGTTTAAGTGATAAACAAGAAGCTTCCCCTCGCGACCATAACCTTGGGATAACTTCATATACACCTCCTCATGTAGATCACCATGAAGGAAGGCGTTATTGACATCGAGTTGGTATAGGGGCCAGTTTTTGGCTACAACAACCACAAGAAGGCATCGAACAATATTCATTTTGGCAACAGGAGCAAAAGTATCAGTAAAGTCCATTCCTTCAACTTGAGTGTAACCTTTACTCACAAGTTAAGCTTTGTAGTGCCCAATAGTTCCATCTGTCTTGTGCTTGACCTTATAAATTCTAAGTCTATACTGGGTTTCCTAGGTGGTAAAGGAACTAGACTCCAAGTATGGTTTGCTTCAAGAGCGTGAATCTCTTGGGTCATGGAATCTCGCCAATGGGCATGCTTCATTTCCTGTTTAAATGTATGAGGCTCATTTGTAGAAGAGATGGCTGATAGAAAAGCTGTGTGGGCTTATGAAAGCCGATCATAAGAAATCGAGAGAGAAAGAGGATGTACCTTGAGTTTGCTGAGGGTTGAGTGGGTGACGGAACGAATTCTAGAGGCATAAGCGAGGGCGGTAGAGTATACTCATATCCGTTTCAGCGCTTTGAAAGAGCGCATGTTCGACGGACAGGTGGGAAGGCTCAATAGTAGTTGGATCCGTAACATCCTCTACAATATTTTCTGAATTGGGCACTTCAACCAGGGAAGGACGATGAGTTTTAGATGAGGTATCCACCACGAAAGACTCACACAATGGTCCAAAAGAAGGGGCCAAGGGCTCATCAGTTGTTAAGCAAGTATCACCGGGGAAAATGTTCTCCCAAATTGAACATCTCGTGAAACTAGGATTGCTTGAGTTTCTAGATTGTAGACACGATAACCTTTTTGACCATTAGGGTACCCAAAAAAAAATTCCAGATCGATACCGCGGGGCAAACTTATCATGTATTTGTTGTTGAACATAACATAAGCACCCAAAACTTTGGAGATGATCATAACTCGGCTTCTTAGCGAAGAGATTTTCGAAAGGCATCTTGTTATGAATTGTAGCAATGGGCATGCGATTGATTAAGTAGGCTGCAATGAGGGTGCATTCTCCCTAAAATCGTTTTGAGAGTTTGGCTTGTAAACGGAGAGCCCGAGCGACTTCAAGAATGTCACGATGTTTTCTTTCCACCACTCCGTTTTGTTGAGGAGTTTCGACACAACTAGTCTGAAAATCCATTCCTGATATATTGTAGTGTTCTGGCAATTCATGATGTTGAAATTCTTTTCCTCCGTCTGTACGCAGAAATTTGACATGTATATCGAATTGGCCTTGAACCCAATTGAAGAAGTGGAGGAGATGCACTTTAGTGTTTGATTTTTGCTTCATGAGGAATACTCAAGTGGCCCTACTATAGTCATCCACGATAGATAAAAAATAATGGCAACCAAATAAAGACGGTATGCGATAAGGCCCCCAAATGTCACAATTAATCAATTCAAATATTTTTGCGGTTTTATTCGTACGGGTTGGGAACCCCCACCGAGTCTGTTTAGCCTTATAGCAAGCATCACACAACGGTCACTCGATTTTATTTGAACTAATAGAAATATTTGGAACCAATGATAGCTGGTTAGCTGGAACATGACCCAAACGCCTATGCCAGAGTTGCACGTCACTATGTCTATGAGCCATTAGGGCCTTTCCTGCCATCGTTGGTTCCAGATAATATAATCCGTTTCGTATCCTACTCGTCCCAATCAGCATCCTCGTACCTAAGTCCTGTATTACAGAGCAATCTGAATAAAAGATCAATGCACAATTCAAATCTCGTGTGCTTTGCCAGACAGACATTAAGTTAAAACGAAATTGTGGAACAACGAGAACGCGATTGAGATGCAATTTATCATCAACGAAAACTTGACCCATAGCGCTTACTCTAACCCTTTCTCCATTTGGTATTTCCACGGGCATCAGGATTTTTCAAGTAAGGTTTTGGTTAAAATTTTTTTATCACGAGTTACATGGTTAGATGCTCCCAGATCAATAATCCATATGGAAGATACTTTACAAGAAAAGTCGGAATCAATAATGTTGGTGGCGTTACTGGAAAATGGTGATGCAGTAGGGGGTCTGCCAAGAACGTCCATTAAATGGTTCCTTTGAGTGCTAGACAGTTGGCCCGCCAAAGATTCAAATTTTTTATTTCTTGAACAAGCGATATGGGCTGGGGAGGCTTTGGCCCGATCCTGCTGTTGGCACTGGAGGGGAGCCCATCTTGCTAGTTGATGGAATGCATCATTTGGGCCTGCGTGACATGCAAGAAGCGGTCCGATGGGGAATTAAAGCTAGGGTTACCTTTTCTTCCACTATCAGATCCATACGAGAGATCATAAAAGGAGTGGCTTCTTCCTTCACGATCTTCACGACCAGCATATCCTCCTGCGCGTCCATGACCTTTCCCGGCAAAGCTTCTGCCGGTGGGCTTGCTCCAGTGCGATGGGTAGCCGAAAATGGTGTAGCATTCTTCCATTATATGCCATGTCTTCCCGCAATGATTGCACCGACGAGGCCCGTCACTAGCTTTGTTATTCTCATGGTGGCGGGCAGCAAGAACAGCCGCATCCAGGAAGATGTTTCGAGAAGCTACAACATGCCGCTATGACCCTACCCTCTTTTATGTGTCATCACCCATAGTCAGGTAATTTGCTCTGATACCATGAAGAATGAGAAATGGAAAGTGACTTTCTATTATTTCTTGTGTGTTAAGACAATGCAAGAATGGACATATAAATACAAAAGGAAGCAATACATGAAGAGACACACCTCCTCATGAGAATAGGTACATGAATAGGTGCAATAACTATTTGATGAAAATACATGTATCCTGTAATAGAAGTTGAGTGAGGTACCTCGAAAGGATCGTCGGCAAGAAGGTAATTTCATTATAATTAGTTCGGACTCTAAAGAGGAAGAAGACCTATACTTCGCATATTCATTTGCAAAAGACTTCCAGCTACTACCCAAGATCCAAGAAGAGGCCTTTCCTTGTAACGTCTGTGGAAATCCAAGAGGTGTCGGGAGCCTCGTATGCTGCTCCTACTATGATGACTCGCGCGAGCAAATGTAAGAATCCATATATATTTTCTTAAGTTTGTTATATTTCTTTGTCATGTACGTACTTTACTAAATAAATATTGTCTTTTGCAGGTATTGCATGCGTGATTACCAATCGATCAAACTGATTCATTGGTGCTGTGGTGAATGCAAACGTCGTCGGGGAGAGTTTTAAGTTAATTTTATCTATTTTGAATTATGTATTTTAAAGACTTGTTTCTCAAGAAGCTAGTTTGCTTTTTAATCATATTAAGACAAATGTTTAATTATATATATTGGGGTGCGTTTTGGTGAAAACCTATCTTTGGGTGAAAACTAGAAACTTTTGTGAGCTGTCGGATTTTAATGATTCAATGGCTAAGATTAAAGATATTTCATTAATGACAAAGTTGTAATTATATATAACATGGAATTTAATTGAGTCTTTTTGTATATCTAAAGGGGTTTTATAATCTTTACATTAATCTTTCATTTTTCAACATTTCACTTCTTAAGTTGCTAGATTTTATTTTATTACATGATAATTCTCATTTTTTTGTTCTGGATTTTTTTTTATACATATCCTTCTCTCAGGTCCATTTCATTTTTTTTGCTTGGCAGATTTCATATTCGTGCTCGCTGAAATTCATTTTACAACTCGTTGAAATTCATTTTTAAGATAACATGAATAATTTACATCTTATTTGTTAAAATGAAATCGAAAGAAATGAAATCTCGGAAATGAAAAAATGAAATTAAAGAACAATAAAGCGTAATCCACTAAGTATTAAAATGAAATCCAATAAATAATATATTCAAAATCAAGAAATAGTAAAATGAGATCCAAAAAGTACTAAAATAAAAGCCAATAGCAACTAAAATGAAATCAAGTAACACGTATAATATATTTGATATCTGAAATCTACAACAATGAAATTTACGATTTCTAAACATGATATAAAAAAATTTGATATATGAAATCTATAACAATGTTAATAACCCCACAACATCTAAATATGAAGCACGTCTAACATAAACATGAAATACAAGTATTTAAAAATGAAATCTATAAAATAGTAAGCTAAATGAAAATTATTGGTAAAAAAGGTGTCATGAAAGGCATCAAAAAGAAAAATAAACAGTACGATGAAATTGTAACTCACAACCTCCTCAAGTCTCATATCATTCTAGTATGCAACCAAATTAAGGATTGTAATTGAAAAGTAGTGTATGATTTGACCTAACTAATCAACAATTGGGAAGAAATTAAGGAAAATAAAATAAACAGACAAGATTTGAATCATTTGATGGAAGAATAGCTCAAGGATGAACAAAATCAACAATATGAGAATTAGAATATGAGATGTGAATAACTTGAGAAGCAATAGGAGATAGAGACGAAGGATTTGGAAGAGAAGAAGAATTCTTCACATCTCCACCCCAGCAGGAAGTGGAGGAGCGTGGAGGGGATCCAGTTGATGAGCACGTGCATCTAGTGCACGATGTCCATTGTGTTGTCGAAGGACGACAACCTCTAGGATATGCTCAAGTACAACCTCTGGGATATGCACATATTTACGATTTTTCCATTAATGAATCTGTTTTAAATCTGAGCCTTTGGATCGTACTAATCCAAGAGCCCAAATTGGTTCTCAAGATCTATGGTAAGACTAGGTTCTCACATGAAACCTATTATATATATATATATGTTTTATGTTTCATGTTTCATGTGTTTGGAAATTAAATTTTCGCACTACATTTTATGTAATTGAGTTGTGATATGCTATAATACTATGATTAATTATTGCACGTATGGTGCACGGTTTAATTTTTTTTTAATTGTGCCATTAACTTGGCCGACATAATACCTTCCTTGGGTGACATACTACTATTGTCGACCAAGGAGCTTCCAGCAATGGTGTTCGCCAGAGATGATGTTGATATAATTTCGGGGCATCTTTTGTTTGTGGGGGTGTTACTAGTTTGAATCGATGGTTTCGTGGAACATTTAAGTTTTGTTGGGTTCCAATTGGTAGAACCGAACAAACCCTGAATCTGTAATTTGTAGCCAGAAAAGATGGAGCTCGAGCCTTGGTTCAGCGTGCTTGGAGCTGTTGTTGGCCTTCGATCTAGTGTGGTTGCATACTCCATCTATGTCGAATCGATTCAGAGTACTAGCTCTTGGAGATCTTGAGGTCGTTGCTCATGGTTGTGCTTGGAGATTTGGAGGTCGAGGGTTAAAAATCACAAGTCTGCTTCATCCTCATCTTCGTCATAAACCCAAGCACAAAGACGTTCTGCTCGTCTCTCTCTCCGCCTGAGATCAAAGTCACTGCTCCGATAACCAAGCTCACCGAACAACCGCATACCCATAATCAACGAAGAGAGATCGGAGGTTGATGGTGATGATTTCATCAACATCAAACTTTTTATTATTATTTTATTTTTAAGGGTATGAGGATATTCTGGACATTTTATGTAAATTTTAACGATATTATGACGGTTGAATTTTAAAAATAATTTTATGTAGTTATGTGCATTAGTCTTAAGTTTAGGATGAGTCTGTGAAAATGGATCATAATTTAGAGTAAGTATACATATTTTTTCTTTTTTATTTACTAAGGGAAAAACAAGTAATGAGCAATAGTTCAATATGAAGAACAACTATTTGTCTAGAATAGGCCTATTCTGAAAATGGATTATCCGTTGATTGTCCACCCGCATAACTTGATGAAGCAATATCCTCTCTCATCTTCAACCTACGTTCCGTTAATGTACGAACATGATCATCCTCCCCATGCTCGTATCATATTCTGTATGTTTGCACCATCCCATCCCATTCCAAACCTAAACAAATGATAGTGCATGGTCTGCATCCCCTGATACTTCATGTTCGTACACTTAACACACGGACATTTGAACTTCCGATCAACCGGCGTCACGTTCTTTCCAACAAAATCTAGAAACGTCATTACACCTTCCATATATTCCACAGAGTTTTTATGACAATCCATCCAACTCCGATCCATTTTCCTATATATTTTCAAACATGCAAGACTCAATCAACACCCACAATTCTCACCAAAGCACAATAACCGAGAATTATTCGTAAATTGTTCTACTTATTACTCAACAATACGATATAAGCACTTATTCATATAAATTCACACATATTCGTATATTTAAAATCAGTAATTACTCAATATCACACAAATAATTAACTAATATTGCAAATTATTCAAACATTTATTCATATATACACACAACAACAAACCGTGATACTACAGTTATAGTTCAATATTCGTATATTTAATTAATCAATAATTACTCAATATTACACAAATAATTAACTAATATTGCAAATCAATTCAAACATTTATTCATAAATTCACACACACACATATATATACACAACAACAAACTGTGATACTGCAATTATAGTCTAATAATCAAACTAATTAACTGAAAACTAAATATTATATATCCAAAATTAATCTAAAAATGAAATAATCGGAAACTAATCGAACAATGAAACAAACCATATCTTTGAAGCTTTGAAACTACGTAGTAATAGACGTATATGAAGAAAAACGACGATTAAAGAGGAATTTTTGGGAGCTCAAATTCTGAAATTTGCAGAAAATGAGCTCCCAAGCTCACTGGTTCGACTTTATGGATATGTTCACTTAGGCGACATTAGATTTAATATTTGTGCCTCGTCTAAGTGGAATGGGTCCCACACTCAACCGGTTCAAAATCAGTCGGTGCCTACGCAAGGGAACATTATCTAGCAAGGCGACGCAGCGTTAAACCTACGTCGTTTAAGTAGCTTAGACGACGCAGGTTTTACAATGCATCGTCCAAGCTGATAACCCATCGTCGTCCAAGTGCCACTAAGGCGACACTCCGTTTCCACCACAACGACGTAGGCTATATTTACGTCATCTAGGTAGCTAGGCCGACGAAGGGTTTTGGATGCGTCGTCTTAGGCAGCACCTGGGCGACGTATAATCTTACATCGCCTTGGTGTTTTCGTGCGACGCAGATTAAAAAACCTGCGTCGCCTTAGTGTTTTTGCGCGACACAGATTAAAAAACCTGCGTTGCCTAAGTGTGTTTCTAGCGTGGTGTTAACACCCCTGCATAGAATATCAATTTTCGTAAGAAAATAAATTTGGGGCTTTTCAAAAAATAAAAATAAAAGTAAAATAAAACAAATTAGGTATTAAAATGTTGCGATATGCATGATGTCAAATACCTTACGAAGCATTACCATGGCAGTTATAATCATCAATTATGTTGCTTTGAAGCCACTGAAAGCTAGTGTGGCATAACATGCTAAGAGGGGTCTCAAAGCCCCTTTGACTTTAATTACAATGATGAAAATAAAATAAATAACATATGTTATTGTTCTACATATCCTCTACCTAGTTTTGTTTCGTTAAAACATCTCTCAACAAAAAAATAATAAATGATCTTTTGGAGCAAAATCCCCACTCATGGATTAAGTTATATATGTAATAAAGATTTTGGGTCTGAAACTTTGTTTATGTATAAATAAAAACTTTTGAAGATTAATGTATCAAGATATGTGTTTAAGATCATCTTTACTAGCAAAATTTTAGAAACATGATGGATCATCTGTTTATCCTGAGTTAGAATATACGTAGGTCTTTAAAGTATCCTCAGAGCAAGTTCATCAGTTGACGTCAAGCTAGTCCTAGGGCGGTAGCGTCGGTGTTAGCGTCGACTACAGATAGACTGGCGTCGTCACTATCTCTGCACCGCCTTTCGTGGAAAGTCGAAGCCCAGCGTTGTTGCTTGTGGGAGAGAAATATTGTCAAATCAATGAGGGGATAACACGTAGACTCCTATATAAAAAAAGACCTCATCTTCTCATTTAGGTCTAGTTTTGGTCGTACGCAGCACACGAGTTATGCTCAGTGAGAAGCTGGCTGTAGGAATTCATTCCCACCAAGCCTAGGTATCGTGAGGGCTTTTCCCCTGGTCGTTTATCAGTTGTTTATGTATATCTATTGGCTGGTATACAAAATTAGCGACATTTATATTTCAAAAAAAAGAAGACCTCATCTTCTCTCTCAATCCTTAATAAGCATCGGCGACACTATTATACTCACACAAAAATAGGCATCAGCTCTTATTGCTCTCTCTCCTCCCGATCCCACCATCGGCCGACGTGATTGGGCATGGCACTGACAATCTGATGGAGTTGCTCTTACAAAAGTGTTCTATTGTATTCCTACATTAAAAACGTATGTGATTAGATGATAAAATACTTAAATTCATGATTTGGTGTCCATGATTCAAGTCTCAATACAATTTATCCTTACAAAGTTATTCACATTTTATTGAAGTGTTGTCGAAGGAACCTACAATACATTGCGTTCATAAGTTTAGTCTCTTCTTATTCAAGAAGTTCCACAAACAGAAAAAAAATGATTGGACAAACATCATACCTATGATGTTTTCTTTTCTTCAATAACATATCAGAATGATTCATTCAGCATCATAGCATTGTGATTTGATTCCAAAATCATTTATATATCTCCATAAATAAAACCCAAATGCATTTTTCTTACATAACTCACACCATGAAGCTTCATTTGCTAGTTCCTGTCTTGTGTCTTGTCACAATAACACCTCTCTGCCTCTTCAAAACTCTGCAACTACATTGGCAATCTCCGAATCGCTCGAGAGGTTTCGGGTTTGGGAAGAAATGTGATGTGTTTAGTGGGGAATGGGTGCCTTATTCAGGAGGGCCTTATTACACTAATGAGACTTGTTATCTGATACTTGATCAGCAGAATTGTCTGAAATTCGGGAGGCCCGACAGGGAGTTCCTCAAGTGGAGGTGGCAGCCGCACAAATGCGTCTTACCTTTCTTCGACGCAGCCCGATTCCTTGAAACCGTGAGGGGGAAGTCGATTGCCTTCGTCGGGGACTCTGTGGCGAGGAACCAAATGCAGTCTTTGTTGTGCCTCTTGGCTCGTGTAAGTCGTTTTTTTTTCGTTGTTAAATATGTCTTGAATCGATAGACGGTTGTATTTCTGAATAGTCTCTCGGTAAAAGTTCTCCCTCTCTGCATGTGGACGTAGTATGTGTCTGTCTGTGTTGATGAACCACGTAAACCTTGTGTGTGTTCGTGTGATTGTTTAACCTTTGTCTAGTGTTTCTATCTAGGGTTGTAAACGAGTCGAATCGCGCCTAATTTTGCTAGGGGTCAATTCGAAAAAAATGGATCGGCTCGGGCTTGAACGATCTTATATAATTAAGCTCGAGTTCAGCTCGAAAGTAAATATCTAAACTCGAAATTCAGCTCGACTCGATTCAATTCGTTTAATTTTCACCATAAAT
>JAYMSW010004433.1:0-11001 GCA_036897725.1 Erodium texanum | reverse complement strand
GATGACCACTCAATCTCCACCCAAACCCTTCATCACCGCTTCAAGAGTCTCGAACAGGTCAGCCTCCGCCGTAGCGAAGTCCATGGCCACCGGTAAAACCACCTTAGCTCCGCCGCGGAGAAGAACTATGTCCGCCCTCGAAGCTCGAATCTCGCTCGTTTTCGCCCTCACCGCCCAAGCCTCCTCTGTCTCTCAGCGCCGTACATGTCTCACACTTCATTTCCTGATCTCTAATAACCATTTTTTTTTAATTTTCATGTTTTTATTTATGTATTTGTTGAATTTATTGCAGTTTTAGCTGATTTGGCTACTGAGACTGCTAAATACGTGTTTCCCAAAACTTTCGAGGCTCGAAATTTGGAGGAAGCTTTGATGTCAGGTAATTGCTTCACTTTGGCTAGTATTGATTGTTCAATTGTATGATTTTGTGAGTTTTGGTCTGTGTCATGAATTTAGGGTTTTGAATTAGTGTTTTCTGGTAATATGTAGTCCCGGATCTCGAGACGGTTAAATTCAAGGTCTTGAGCAGAACAGATCAGTATGAGATAAGAGAAATGGAGGTATAATTGACATTATTGAGTACTGGTAGTGATCTTATTGTTTAATGTGAGCAAGTTTTTCTCCTTGCATTGGCCTCCATCTCCTTGTTGAGTGTAGCTAATTTTGGCTTCTTATTGTGAATCAGCCATATTTTATAGCAGAAACAACGATGTCTGGCAAGAAAGGTTTTGACTTCAGTGGCTCGTCTCAATCTTTTAATGTCTTAGCTGAGTACCTGTTCGGTAAGGTAGTCATAAATATATCTTGATTGAGTTATTCCATTACGGGTTTTGTCAATATATCATCGTGCTCATTCCAGAATTGCTTTGTGTATAGAATACAACAAATGATAAAATGGAGATGACTACTCCTGTGTTTACCAGTAAAGCTCAATCTGATGGGGAAAAGATGGACATGACAACTCCAGTTATTACAAAGAAGGTAAGGTTGTAGTTTGTATACATTATAATAATGTATTATAGTTGGTATGTTATAGAAATTTGAGACTTGGTGGATATTGTGGGTAACAGTATCAGTTTTTGTAACTTCATGGTTAGTGATTGTCAATGTTAACGTACTATAACTGAAATATGTTAGTTTATTATTCTTTCATATATTGCATGTCTGTCAAATTGCAAAGTTACGACTCTAAAACATCAAAACTTTTCAAGGCAATCTAAATATTTATGGTGTTATCATGGTTCATCAAATAACTAAAAGATCTTAATTCCAGTTTGAATCACAATAGTATTAGGGTTATTGCTTTCTCTTTGCTTCATCTCTTTTAGAGTTGAATCCATTTTTTTTATTGTTGCTGTATGTAAAGTGCTAGCAGTTTAACTAGAAGGTTGAAAGCATGGATTTTATATATCATCATCTTACTTCTTTACTGAACGCTAAACTCATGTTATTTTTTCTTTCACCAATATCTTCATTGTTTTTAATTTTACTCAGTTGGAAGACCAAGATAAGTGGCAGATGTCTTTTGTGTTGCCTTCAAAGTATGGTGGAAACTTACCAGTGCCCAAGGATCCATCTGTGAAAATCAGAGAGGTGCCGAAGAAAATTGTAGCAGTCGTTGCCTTTTCCGGTTTGTGCTCCCTTAATCTAAGAGCTATTGATTTAGAACTGTTTAAAATATATGAAGTTGCAACTATTTTCTTGTAGAACTTTGGCACTAAATCTGTGTTTACCAAATGGTTTTGTTAAGTAGTCTTCCTTTCAAAATAAACTTCTGCTATCATAAAGACACTTCAGTATGCTTATATCTTGCCATATATGATTAAGGGCATACCGACACACACACACAATTGCATTCCATGGAACAGAAAAAAGTTTCAGATGGTTTATAATGCTTCAAGTTCTCATATCTCAACTAGATATGGGTGATTACATGATTTGGTCTTTCTTATTCAATTTGGAACAGGTTTTGTTACGGATGAAGATGTTACTCGACAAGAGTCCAAATTGCGAGATGCTCTAAAAAATGACAAGCAGTTTCAAGTAAAAGAGGGTGCTTTGGTTGAAGTTGCGCAGGTACGATTCCACTGAGTTAGTCCAAAGATCTCTTAACTGTGCTCTTTATTCTTTTCTCTAAAATATTGTTTGACTTAATGTATGTTGTTACAGTACAATCCGCCATTTACGCTTCCATTCACACGACGTAATGAGATATCTCTAGAAGTAGAAAAGAAAGGTGAATAGCTCATTGACAACAATGTAAGACCCTTGATGAGGTATACTATGCACACATCCTTTCTCCAGTAAATAGGTCAAATCAACTTGTTCGATATCTACAATCATTTACTGATGTGTAATAGATGATGTAAGTGAACTCGTGTAATTGATTGTGTAAAATAAATAAAATGTGCATCTTGAGTTTTCATTATGCGTCATGGAGTCCATCTACTTTTATTATCATAGATAATAATAGATGAAATGTTCAGTACAGCCTTTCCTTAAGGAAGTTTCTGCTTGTCAACTTTGTTGATATGAAGTTCGTATGGGAAGTTGCTGAAAATATTTGTATCCAAAGGTCCAACATTGTATTTCATGATAACCTGAACATGTAATGCATCATTGTACTTGTCTTATACAATGGCTTTCACTATAGCCCTTGGTCAACCCCTACTGCTTAAAGTAGGCATGTTTCTGTTTTAGTTTTAGATAGTGGAGTTTTGAATACATGACATATTGCAAAGAACCAAAAGAGACCTAGTATCACCCTCTGCTTCACCTTTTTAGGATTTTACCTACAAGCATTAAAACCTAAAACTGTATGATTAGTACCCTGACTTCAACAAAATGATTTACTTATGACATAGATTGATATCTGAGATGCTATTGTTCACACTACTATGTTTTTATTTCCTTGATGTTTCATTTCCCAATATATTACCAAGAAACCTTGTTTTGCTGTGAGTAGTTGGTGGCTGAAAGAAACCAATGGTGTCTAGTAGAAATGTCTATGTAGGAGGCTAACGTGTCTCATGCAGGACATATTATCTTAAATTGTTTTTAACAATTAATCCTTGCATGTGTTATGGAACAATAGAGCATTGTAATTTTTTTTTTCAAGTACTTGTTACTCTTGCATCTAAAAAACTGTTCAGGTTAGTAGGCCATATTTGTACTTAAATTGAAGTAATCAAAACTTGTTGAAGATACTGCTCCACTGAGCCTTTCTTGAACTCAAGTGTTATTCAAAATTAGTTAATCTTCATCCTAAACTATTTGTGTTTCTGGTGGTATAGTCAACACCATGTAAGATGTTTCTAGTGATTTGTGACAACTCTCCGACAGAATAGTGTTATGTGCTTAATTAGTAACCTGATAATAGTACCCGGGTGTATAGTAACCCGTGAACAGTACTTCGGAAGCAAGGCACAAGGATCCTATTTAATATCTATTTCCTATTTTAGTTAATTTGGTTTAGTTTACTTGGCAACAAAATATTGTGTTTCCTTATTAGTTTGGACTGGTCATATTATATATGTAATAGGAAATCACTACTCTATATAAAGGGGTTGGAATAATGAATAAATCAATCAAAAAGAATTTAGCTTAGCTAAAAAGAGATCGTTGTTCTCTTTAATGAACGCAAAAAGAGATCTCGTGTTCTCTCCAATCAACATTAAAACCTATCCCACATATCTCATCACGAGATCCAATCTCGGCCCTATAACAAATAGAAGTATAAACTTTCTCTAACGAAGGATGATAAATTATGACATATTCAGAAACTCTGTTCCTAGTACAAAACAGGTTGAGTTGATGAGAGAAATTTAACAAAAGTTTCTGCAGCAACTCCTAAATTATTCATGCCAATGATAAAAATATCCCATATTTTCTTCCACTTTATCCACTACCTGAATTATAGTTGACTAGCCCCATTAGTTAATACATGGATACCTAGTCAGATTAATATTATCACTGATTGCACCAACCAATATCACAGTGGGGCAATAGCAGATCAATTATAGGTGTGAAAGGAAATTATAATATTTTCTGTTTTTCTTCTTTCTTAACCTGTAAGATCCTGTAAAGCCACTACAGAATCTGCATTAACAAAGGAATAATTACTCTGAAGGAAGCATACATGGCTTCCCTGTCTAAAACTTTTTTATAGACTTGGAAGACCAAGTCAATGCACAACGCGCTTGCATGTATTGCATACCTTTTGCCATCATGGCATGTTCGGGTGGTCCGGTCATGCTACTAACTTGCTTTTCTGATTTGCCTTTTCTTTTATTTTTGAACCAAAATAACAGATATGTGAACATACTGACATGCTTTGGATTTGATATATGTTGGTACTGTTTATATATTTGTTTTGTTCTTCTTTCTTTCCTTAGCTTCAGGTTGAGGTTGCTTCCTTGATAGGTTCAAGTTAGGAAACAAGGGTAAAGTTATATGTATGTTGGGACCCTCCTCCAGGTGCGATGACATACAAAGCTGATATGCTATTTGGATTGCTTATTTGGCAAGAAACTCATTGTTTTGCTGTTACATTAAACTCTTCCTTCAACTTCTCTACTGGAAAAAGTTTCTGAATAAAACAAGTTAAATTATGAAGGTGCTGATCATAGAGCCAAATCCTGATTTGAAGTTAGAGATTTTTGATTATCAGAACACCAAAACAGCCTTACATAAACATTTAAGCACTTGAAAAGAGAAAAACAAACTACCCTTGTAATATTTTCATTGCTGAAGTGCTGGAGTACTTTGTTAGGAGCTCACATCATGCACAACTCCTTTGTGGAGCTCACATCATGCACATCCACCAAAGGATTTGTGCATGATGTGAGATCCTAACATACTTTGTCTACTGAACTGAAGAAAATAGTCTATATGCTATGCACTTTTTCTAGTTTACTCAGGTATGCTTTCTAATACAGGTTTCCACCCTTGACAGTTATCAGTTACATCACATGACTCAACTCTATTTATTATGCTTTCTCTATTTTGAGCCCTGAGAACCATCTCATCCATGGACAAGCCTCCCTTTGCTAACATGTCATGCAGTTCTTGTTTACTGATCACCAACTTAATCCTCACAACACCAGTTCCTTGGTCAGGCTCTTCTTCTGGCGTTGTAAACCTCACCCTCTTCTTTTTCTGAACATTTTTTGGTGTTATAGGAAGAGGCAGCAGATAATAGAGGTGACCGTGAAGTAGTTTGGTATCTGGTTGGAGATGTTGGCTCTGGCTGGCCTGAAGTGTTTCAGATATTGCATGGCTTGAAAATTCTGAAAGCACTTCACGAACCGTAATGGATGCTTTGTATTCGAGGACTTTCCCATCCGGCTTCATGATCCTGGTAACCTGTTCTTCCCTAACTAAGCAATTCCCCATGTTTTTAGTGTATAATTGCTTGATGCAAATTGGAAAATGTTGCTTGTTTGGTTTGTTCTTGAAGAGGGTGTTTTGATGGAGTGTCTTATGAGTAAAAATAAAGTTGTATATAAGGAGAATGGATATAGAGAATGCCCTCTGTCCAGTAATTTATTACGAAAATACCAGTTTTTCTCTTAGGCCCCATAAAGTTGAACTTTTGCTGTTGTCTAAAGTCATGATCTCCTTATTGAGGTAATCATCTCTGTTTTGAAATTCACATACAGATTCACGTTGGGTCCTCTGAGTCAAACCAACAATATAAACAGGGCTACCAGGTCAAGATGCTTGATAGTTGATGCATTTCCTGAAGTAGGTTGATGCACTAGCTAGCTATAGGAAAGAAACATGAGTGTCCTACTAATCACGCACTTAAATTAGCATTCTTTGCATTAAGGTGTAGAGAACTGTTAACAAGGCTATTAATAACTGTTGCTTTTCCTTTTTACTTGAGAGCGTACAAGGGTAAAATGATGAAAAATAACACAAAATTGAATTTAAATTTCAAGCTGATAGTTGTATGAGACACTTGTTTTGGGATGAATCGATTACTTAGGTTGATTATTGATAAGTTTCAGATGGTTTTAACTAAAAGTTTGTTATCTGTTTATTGTAGTAGTTGACTCATTGAGATTATGAAGCCTTAACTGAACATTTTATAATGGTTACTAAATCTCATTAGGAATATAAGTGGATTGAGACCAGACCATATTGTTCTTTATTGGATATGAGCTTGTAGGACCCATGAAACACCAAAGCTGGTGGTTGACCTCCATGCAACAAGGATTTGGTTGTGTTGTTTGGTTTGTGCAACAACATTGACCATCTTCTTAACTCCAATAAGCAGCCCCTGTATAAAATGTCCTTATCTATAATGGGTCGGTCTGGTGTAGGAGAATTATATGGTACTTTGTCTGAAAATATAATATAATTTTTCATATCCTGAGTCGTCATGTAGCAGTAGCAACCTTATTATGTACTGCCAAAAACGCAGCTAGGATTGCGCATGAGATGCAAAGATTTGGATGGCCTGAACTTTTTTCCAACTCTGGCTAAAGTATGGGTTTGTAGGACCTTACAGTCCCTAGCCAGGCACAGTGGAATGTCCAGTGGCAGACCTTTCGGTTGAATGTCATCTTGATTTTCTGGCAATTTGCAACCATCTGATTTGGTTAAACTTTTTGAAATACAGTTGGGTCAATCTGAACTTCTTGATCAACTTATGGTTAAAATTTGACATGACCCTACTGGCTAGTATATATATATATACTTAAGTGCTCGTCAATTAGGCCAATTCGTCATAATACTGAATACTGATCCAGCTTGGGCAGGTTTAGCTTGACTGGAAATGCCTAAGATAGAGATGCGTGTTAATATAAATCGATAGACCCAAATCGTCATGTTTGGGAGATTGAAGTAAAATGGGTATAGTGGTGATGGCAGAAATGTAGAATTTTGAGGAAGATGAAAACGATAGAGACCCACTTGAGAGGAGAAAGATGAAGGGCATGAATCATGGCGGGCTGATAGTTGAGGAAGGAGAAAGCAATATTGGTCATATAGTGCTAGGTGATGTCTGCATACACGCATTGCAGTATATATGGATATCAATGGGGTTATTGCTGATTTCACTAGTGGAACGGTAAAACCCCGAACCACCTAAGAAGCTTTAACATCCTGAAACATTTATATATCGAATGGTGAACAATTTTTTTTGTAAATGTACGCTTCTAACATCTTTCTTTATGTTCAGATTAAATCAAAATATTTTGATAGATAAATAAATGGTTGAGGAAAGGAAAAGAAATCACTTCCACGTGAAAAGGGTGTGAATTTTTTTCAAGAGGGTAAAAAGGGGCATGATTTGTGATAGAGTAATTATGGATCACTTGAGATGATATGGAAATTATACTCTGTGATTAGTGGCTGGAAGATATATGATTATGATATATTTATTGTTTCTTTTAGAATGTTGCATTCATATGTCAGCGTGATGAAAGCACTTGTGTAACTATATATATTATCCTGTATTATTTTTTTTCTCAATGATAAAATTATTGTGTTCCCTTGAGTGTCTTAACCCATGCCTTTTTTTACCAATCCTTTCGTTTCTTTTGTGCAATTCAGAATGATGTCGGTATGGAATATGGATATACTGTGCGTCAGCATGGAAATAGGTACTGGTTTAGATTTAATGGACTAAATTTCCTACTCTATTTTTATGTAAATAAAGCAGGAAATCTGTCATAATCTGTTTATATATATATATATTCCTTAATTTTATCGTTAGGTCTCATGTGAGATAGCAATGACCAACCAGCGTGGCTATCTTGATAACAAATTTTAAACAAAAAATTACTTGTCTTAAATTTGCAAGTGAATTACAGGTTTTTTGAACAAAGTCAGTGTTTTAAATTATTTTTTATAGAACTGTGTTTATCTTTCTATATCCATCTCGTATTTATTTAAAATAAAAATACGTCTACTAAAATTTCACTCTAGATGAATAGGTATTCAAAACTAATTTAAGAATGAAAAACTTCAATAGAATAAATGATGATCAAGATTTGTTTGATTTGATCAATCATACGTGCTAATCGGCTATACATTTCAACATCTCTCTTATGTGGTAGGACCAGATCCTTCTCCATACGGGTTGTAATAGGATTAATATATATATATAGTACCAAAAATAACATACTATAGGTGACAAATGGGTTGTGTGTTAAACCAGATTATTTTTGATACTATGTTAAAGCCCCCTATCCTATCTAAAAATTTAAACTAATGGGTAGAAGCGCCAATATGTTTATTAATTAGTTAATTTCTCTAAATATTTTCGATATGAGATACACTTCAATAAGACCGTCAATATTGATGTTTGTTTCAACATGGGTCGATTGCATAACTTGAAATTGGAGCCACGAGAAGTGGAACTGGGCTGGTTCTAATATTTGTTCGATCTACGATTGAAATTTGGTCACCATGGTACATGAACTTGAATTTGTGCTTATTTCTACAAGTTGTGATCATCATTTGAGATTGGGAAAGGATATGAATTAGTAGTTAATTAAATAAATATAGTTGCATGAACTATCCTCTACTGTATAAGGTTCATTTCTCCAACCCAGATTTGAAAAATGAGGTTCATTTACACTTACGTGGCGAGAAGCAAGATTCTTTTTCTTCTGTTGTTCACCTTGGAAATTGCAACCATTGTGGTGATCCCAACAATGATCCTAAAGAGGAAAGAGAACTAAACCTCTCCTTTTCGTCTTCATTACAAGACAATACATATATTCCGTTCTCATTCTCTTCAATATAGTCTTCAAATGTCTGTTAATGTCCTAAAAAGAGCTCTGATTCAGCCCTCCTTGTGTTGCTTTTTGGCCTCTAGAACAGATGGGTCCGAAAGACCAGGACCGACCATGGTTGGCTTACGTGGTCCAGTCGAATCCAATCATGACACTTGTCACTATTCTGGTGGGCGGCACCACCACCCACTAAATTGGCTTGCTTGTCTTGACTTATTAAGCTTGTGATTAGAGATCACAACACCTGTGGCCTACAGGACATGCATGTGTGTTATATATATTTAGACAAAACCATCGTTGGGTCAAGTGAATAATATGATTTTGATTACATTGTAATCATTGCTTGTAGATCTCATTATATTCTTCTATATAGCGTGCAAAAAAACCAACTTTTAAGACTTTTGATCGTGTTCTAACTTTTTGTTTATATATTAAAATTTTAAGGATACCGGATTGTTGTTGTCAAGCTCGACCATATCAACGATGGTAGGATGAGGAGAAGAGACTAAATTAGAGCCGGCGAAATTATTTAGGGAGTGCATCTATGTCACCCGCTCTCTCTAATGGATGAGAGAGAGGAGAGTATTTGAGTTTGATATGAGTCTACGTGTCAATGAATCATTGGTTTGGCAGAGTTTTTTTCTACACAAGGAGTCGAGTCGACTCTTCCTGAGGAGTCGATGCTGCGTTAGCGTCGATGCTCAAACTTTTTCCCCAACGCCATTTCTCTAACGCCTTCGCCAGCATTGACCGATGCCCTTCCTCTAAGAGTTTGTTCAGAATGTTTTCAAAAAGTTCGGTTTAATCAGATAAAACGTTTAGTTTTAAAATGTTATACAAAGTTAAGTATAACTAGATGCTAGCTTTACTACATTAAGATGGCCATTCTATTTAAGATTAGAATGATGTGTCTCTAAGTGTTATCAGTAATAATCAACAGTAAATTATTAACAGTAAAATTCATAACAAAAAACTATTGAAAGCATTAAATCAATCTCTTAATTAAAAGATAAATGTTTTCTAATTTCAATCTCCTTTTTAAGTCTGGAAAAGAACAACCAAGACTAAAATATATTTTCGAACCCCGATAGTACAACATTAGTCCTTCAAAAAAATCGTTAAAAAAACATTTTTTTTTTTTTGGAGTTCCATTATTCTAGAAACGTTAGAACAACGGAAGAACAAACGAAATTTTGGATTGGGCTAAGCCCAATAAAAATATTACCGAAATCGCAAAAGAGTCCAGTTTTATTTGGGCCTAAAAATTTGATACCAGCTTCTTTATTGAGACAAGAAATTGAGGGAAAAGAATCTGGTACTATAACTGTATTACCTGTTCCGTTTTGAGCCACCTGTGAATAAATGGGAACACGGTAGGGCCAGGACCAGCAACACTCACTCACCATCTTCGATTCAATTCTCAGACCCAGAAGTCAAAAATCATCGGAAAACCCCACCATGGCCTTGTCCGGAGTTGTGAACTTGCCGCAACTCCCAATTGTTCCGTGCCGGAGAACACAAACCGTCAGCCCCAGAAGAAGCTTAACTTCCATTAGAGCTTCGTCGGAGCCTTCCTCTTCCGTGAGTACCAAAGAGGACCTGAACCCGCCGTCGATTTCAGCTCCTCCGAATTTCAAGCCGCCGCAGCCCAAGCGGTTCGCCGTGAGGCCCGACAAGACTCTCGACATTTTGGGGGCTTCTCTCGCTTTGCTTTTTCGCCTGGGAACTGGGGTTTTCGTCTCCGGGTAATGTATATTTGCCAAGTAAATTCAATTTTCCTGGAAAGTGAGGGATACGAAATGATTTTGCCCTCACTGTAAAAAGTTTTGGATCCTTTAGGTTTATGTTTAGTTTCTATCATTTCCTTAGAAATGGGAACTTGATTTCCTTCTGTGTTTTTGCTTAGTGATGTTTATGATTTGATTGCTTCGTTAGATTTCTATTTTCTTGCTCAATTTGTATTGGGATTGTTTAGTGATTAGATTCAAAATAATCAAATTAGCACTAACATATATATGCATATTAATGTTTGTGAGTTCTAAACTTTATATGCATAAACTTACCAGAAAGCTACATTGGCAAATTTCAGAGTATGTCCCAGTTTCAAGTAATCTTACTTTGAAAATTCATGGTTGATTTTCAGTTTTTGAAGTACTATGTTGTGACATGAGCGTATCATGATTCTAAAAGTAGCCATTAAAATTTAAGGATCTTCTGTGGTCTTATATGCTTGTTTGTATACTTTTGGCAGATA
>JAYMSW010004432.1:0-11001 GCA_036897725.1 Erodium texanum | reverse complement strand
AAAGCTGGTTATCATAAAGAACCAGCCACTTCAGGCTCGTCAGGTTCCCAATCTCCGCCGGAATCGACCCTTCAAGCCCGTTCGAGTCCAGATACAGCTGCTCCAGCTTCCACAACCTCCCGACCTCAACTGGGATCTCGCCGGAGAAGCCATTGTCGCTGAGGTCAAGGTAATTGAGCTCGGAAAGCGAACCAATCTGCTTCGGGATTGAACCGGAGAGGTTGGTCCCGGAGAGGACCAGCTTGGTGAGCGATTCGAGGCCGCCGAAATCAGAAGGAAGCTCGCCGAGCAAATCCACATACCGGAGCTCCAACTCCACAACCCGGTCACGGACATCGCACGTGACCCCGAACCACCCGCAAGGCGTCTCATTTCCAGCTTCCCAATTGGCCAGCGCCTCCATTGATGACCCATTAAGGCTCTGCTTCCATGAAAGCAGAGCCAAACCTTGCTGGTTCACTGAACAAGCCAGAGGAAGAAGAAGAGACAGTGAGAAAAGGAGGAGGGTCCATGGATTTACAGGCATTAGAACAACAATATTAAGATACGAATCTCAATAAGAAGATGAGAAGCGGAAAGAGAGGAGATGGATTGGGAACTGTGTTTCTGGGTTTGGGTTTGGGAGAGGAAGAGGAAGAGGAACCAAATCATATCTAGTGGTTTTTCAAAGCAATAAAATAAGAAGATTGTTTATAAGATAAAAAGAAATGGAGAGACCCAGAATCTACGGATCCAAGAACAGCTAGGCCATGATGTGTTCTGCAGAGAAAATGGAATTTTAAAGGTGTATTTTTTAGCATTTGTTTATAACCAGTGACGATGATGGGCACGGAGAAGAGAGGTATGGTGAGTTGGGTTCTGGTCTGTTTGGGGAGAAGGAAAAGAAAAGAGTGTCTTTTCCCACTGTTCTTGCTGTGATTTTCCATCCCTTTTCATGTGCTAAAAATAGCCTTTCATTTTCTCTTGGATTTTCTAGGGAAAAAAGAAAAGAAAAGAAAAGTAAGTAGCTATGAAGATTTAGATCTTCACAGTTGCATCAATTTATGGCCAACTATTTGTACTGTTGCATTGAGAAGTCATACTCAGATTAAGTTTACAGCCAAAACATTTTCCAGAAAAAATTGATTCCTTATGGGCCAAGATCATAAACCAACCAAAATCATTGAAAATGACTCATGAATCATTGTAGATATATAAATACATTGTTTTGATCCACTTTCCATTTCTGTTGTCTGAAAATTCATGGTTCTTGATTAAATTTGTTAGATCAGTCAATAATAAAATGTGTTTAAATAAGTAAGAATTACATTCAATGATATAAATTTAACTGACCTGTTATGAATCTAAACTTAATTAAATTTTTTTTTTTTTATCTTGCACCATGTAAAGTTCTGAATTTAGGTTTGGATCTGAGACATGCTGTTGGTGAAAGTGGGGACCTGAATTTCTGATTTCAGATTTAGATCTAAATCTATGAGCTTAATTACATTAAAATTTTAAAAAAAAGTTAAATAAGTAAACATTTTGCAGGTAAACCCACCTGCTTCTTGCTCTAAAAATACAATTAATTTCATGATCAGATCTATTTGTACTGAGAATCTTTACAGTTGCAGGTACCAGAAAAAATGTTTATTTCTTTAATTAATAAGTAAATAATTTAATCCCATTAGTGGAGAAAATGAAGGTGTCACGTGATTTGGTGGTGACAAACAAACATAGCATAGTGATGAAATCATTTGGTTCTGTATATAATTTAATTTATCATATGGTCCATAAAGTAATAAATATTTAATATTGAGAGGCTCCTGACCTTCCTGATAATTCATATTATCTTACTAATAAAACCTTTTCAAAACATTATTTTACTTGTTATGTAACATTTATAGTTGATTTAAGAATATAAGCACGAGAAATGGAGTGTGAGTTGCACATGATAGATGGTTAATTGATCGAATCATTTTTCAAGTTTTTATAGACGTTATGTTAAAGTCGATCTTAATAAAATATATATATTATTATAGTATATATGTTAAAATATAGGAATTTATTACAAATTATATATTTTTCTTAATCTAGTTCTAGTCTAGTGACTCTAGTGTCTTTGTATGCTTGCCATTTGCCCTAATTATTCACGACATTTTATTCTCTTATTATATAATTGTCTCTCATACCACAACCATAAGCCTATATCATATGCTATAATTAATTCTTGTTTATAAATAAAAATATATATATGTTAAAGTTCTTAATGATTTGAGTGACAAATCGAAAGCTATAGTAGGGCTTAAGTTCAACATTTTAGGAACCTTCCCGACAAATGACTGTGTGAATGTTATTGATTTGCTTGTTAATTATGCATCGCAAATAATTTAATTTAATTATCATTCCTTTATTTTCACAATATGATACTATCTTGTTAATTTATTATCAACTTTGTGGACCTAATAACATTGGCAATGGGGACACTATATCAAAGATGCTACTTTATTGATAATTTAATTAGAAAATTTATTTTTAACGAAAACGATCTCATCTTTATTATTTATTTATTTTGTAACAAAACTATATCTATTTAATCATTAACGATATTATTGTACGTAAAATAAGATTATATATACATTAATAGTCTAAATCCGAACCTCAACTTTGAACTTTAAAATCTAAAACCCTAACCCCTGAAAATGATACATATGAATATTACGATTAACGTGACAATTTTTGTGTTAGCCGAGTTTAATCAAAAATGTTAATGTCTACAGATCAAGTGTGTAAAATAAAAAGAATCTTATGATTATATTATTGGAATTTGGATCCAAGTAACATAAGATATTGCATGAACCATATGTTCCCTAATGAGTGAAGATGGAACACAAAACATCACATTATTAGTCATGAAAGGTCTAAATCTGTCTCTTGGATACATTTTCGTTTCCGCAACTGTTTCGACCTTTGTTTTTGGCTCCGAAAGTTTCATGAAACCCACTTGTCTTTCAGGTGCTCAATGCCTGTCCTATGGCTGGTCTTTTCTCAGTTCCCATCTCCACAGAACACTTCATGTGTCTCGTCGACCCTTGATGTCTGTCGTATTCGATATAAATATATTTTCATTATTACGTCGTCTTTCGATTAATTTTATTCGATCCACTCAGTTTGAGAATTATATTTTTGGCTTAGTTCATATGCCACACACCACGTCATACGTCTCATTGTCTCTTGATCATGTAGTGTTTGATATATGTATTTTCGTTTTCTCGTGTCGTTTCTTGATTAATTTTATTAGATCAATTCGATTAAAAACTATATTTTCGGCTTTGTTCATATGCTACACAACACTTAGAGTGTCTCATCGTTCCTTGATGTCGTGTTCTACTTATATACGTGTTTTTATTTTTGTTTTGTCGTCTTCTGGTTAATTTTATTATATTCACTCGAGTTAAAAGATTTTATTTTTTGCTTAATTTTTGAAGATATTTTGTTTGTACAGCCCCGTTCGTTTGTTAAGATTAAACCCGCAACTATCGACCAGGGGTTTATTTTATACCATGTTATATATTGATTATATTTTAATATGAAGAAGCATTATAAATCTCCTATACATATACTTTTTTTTTTCTTGGTTTCTGCCATTATCAAAAAGAGCAAACCCTAGCTTGCTACAAAAGAGCTATATATATAAACCCCCCAAAGCATGAAATTGTTGAATGGAAGCCTTTTTAGTGGGCATCATCACTAAACCATATTCACAAGAAACTTTAAAGGATTAGTTTAGTTAACTCTTTTGACTTAATTTGTTTATTTTGTTGAGTTTTATTATACATTAATTGTACACTAATTAATATTTTTTTGATCCTTTATTTCACGTGCAAGCCTCTAATAATTAGAACAAACTTTGCAATTAATCATAGTCTATATCATGATATGCATGGAATGCAAAGTATAAACAGACAAGAATGTTGAGATATAGAGAAAAATGAGCTATAAATCCAATTGTAACACATAGACCAGACTAATAAATCCAAGGCAAGGCCCTTAGTGTCTCCTAATGCACTCACATTCTCAAGCTTCATCATTATCCAGCAATTATGTGATCATAAAGAGTCCAAACATAAAATAATTATACATTAGATCAATTGGTTTTTGTTGAGAATATAAACTCACATCAAATGAATATAAAATAAAATAATTACGATAAAGTTACACCCAATTAATAAAGTTGATATTTTAATTGTAAAAGTCTAATGGATATAAGTAGTCCATTTTCATAGAATTTACATGAGACCATATCCAGGGTCGTTTTGCCCTGTGCTTGTAGGTCTCCCTGATGCATGTGTAGAAGCCCAGTCGTACTATGATCCACGTGTAGAAGAAACAAATCCCACACGTAAGAGAATTGTTGAAGAAAACCTACGTGTACACAACAAGTAAAGAGTGTTAAAAATATAAATCCATATCAGAAAAAAAATTTATAAGAGAAAATAACTAGTTATAAAGGCTAAAACCACACTCGACTTTCCTCTAGTTGTGAAAATCCAACCCGACATAAGTAACCCATTTTCATAAAATATACAGATTTTTATGATCAACAATCATCTTCTTTTTTCCTAAAATAAATGAATAGTTGTACATACAAAATGGCACATAAAAGTAATAATAATAATAAAAGTAGCATTTATTAGTAGTGTTTTTTTTTTTGAATGTTATGTACAACACTTTGCAAAAGCAAGCAAAGCAATTCTTACCTTGATGAGGAACTTCTTGTTGCTTTCTTCTTTGTCGGTATTGGTCTGAAATTGAGATCAAATAATGTTCTTACACATCTTGTCGTTGTAGTTGTTGTACATTTGAATAATGTTCTATCTTCCCTTCTTTCAAGGTTAATGCCCTAATTCGCTTTTCTTCTTTCGGCACTAAAAGCCACCTTAATTATGTATTTAATTCCATAAACACCACTTAATTAATTAATTACAATATCATTTTTGCTTTGTCTCTCTTTTGGTTTAAGCTTTGAACACATTTTCAAACCAAATGACCTTATGGAACTGATGTTAATGGTTCCATTAGGGAGCTAATAATTATTCTTTCGTTTGTACTTGTTATGGCAAAGTTTTAAATAGGGTTAATTAAACCTAAATATTTTAATATACACTTGGATACCTCAATACTTGTTATTGCTTTAGCGAAAACTTAAAGTTTATAAACATACTATCGTTATAACTTCTATTAGCTTTTAGGTTTTTTCTTTTAAAATAACGAAACTACCCCTCATAGATAATAAGTATTGGGGTATCCAATTAAAAATCCGAGCATACGTTAGCATATTTAGGTGTAATTAACCTTTTTATCTATGAGGGCACTTTCGTCATTTAAAAAAAATAACCCTAAAAACTAACCGAAATTATAACAGTGATATATTTAGAAACTTTAAGTACCCGCTAAATCAATAACAATTAGGTGTATCCAAGTGAAATCCGAATATAAATTAAAATATTTAGATATAATTAACCCCTTTAAATATATATTAACAGAAATCCATGTGATCGGGGTTGCGAATTCTTAACCAAGATCCCACCACATTTGGCCCACCCTAAGATGTAAACAAGTCGAGCCTCTATTAAATACTTTTGAGTTTGAACCACAGATGTAAATACTTTGAGCTTGAACCACAAACGAATTGAATCCCTAACAAACACTTCGAAATTGAATCGAGTCGAAACCTTTAAGGACCAACATACTCTCAAGCTGGCTCATATAATATTTTACTCGATACAATTAAGATTAATTTTTATTTCTTTAGGATTAATTTAAACTTGATTCAACTCATTTATGTCACCCTTATCACCTCAACAACCAAACACCAAGGATTTGACTTAGTAGTCAAGGTGATATATGATAAACATCAGAGTAAAATGGGGGGTTTCAGAAGAGTGTAAATTCGAGTCGTTACACTACGCTGATATATGAGATTCGTTACATAATCGTAAGGCACGTTATATAGTTGGATCATCAATTCTGTAATGTGTCGTTTCACGGTTGAGATTGGGCGGACCTGTGTACATGCACGCCTTCAACAAGAGTGTTGTTGAGCTCCCCGCTTGTTTGGTTCTGAATTGAGACGGATACACTTCCGTTCTCTGTAGTTCCGGAAGCAACATCTGCATCAGTGACGGGCCCGACATTCCCTGAACGAACTGGGCGGAGAAAACCCTGAAGTCTCAGTAGATTGATCTGGCTGGTGGGTTGACTTCTCACGTAAGGGGCTGTTCTTCCAATGGTTGTGGGTGAGCGATCTGAATCAGGACGGAGATTGGTTATAGCACTGAGATCGAGGTTGGGGAAGACCGAGCAACGGCACCGTGGGCATTTGACGTTCAGTAGAAGCCACTCATCAATGCATTCTACGTGGAAGTTGTGAGCACAAGGCAAGCCACGAACCTGCATCGTTGCTCGATGAAGAAACTACAGATCGAGTTTCCAGAGAAAGAGAGGGGGAGAGAGATTTACCTCGTTTCCTACATGAAATTCCTCTAAACAGATGGGGCATTCACTGCAATCAACTGGCACGGCCTTCAAACTGAACTTGGGAAGTTCCTGAATGACTGCTCCTACTGCTTCCCTCTGCAAAACCAAAAGGAAAAACCGGACATTATAAATTATTTTCTTTATCGTCTTTATATAATTAAACAGGTGAAAACAAATTGACTCCGTATATAATGTAGCAGCTATACCTGAGCCTGAGTCAAGTAAAGTCCGGGATGGTAAGCAGTATCTTCACCCATCCCTCTCATCTCTTGACCGGCAGCTTCAAATGCCCAATCTGGTACTCTGATCATGTCAACTAAAACCTGGAATAAAGAGCAAAATACTTCTTAAGTGCATCGCCAAAACTTACTAATGAAATACAGTATATATGCATTCAATATTATGTGAAACTAATTAGGAGCTGTTACACAACAAGCACTGTGTAATTAAAATATGAAGTAGCTAACTGTGTAATTAAGATATACTCAAAGACCATATAAGAAAAGCTCGGAGGGTTGCAGGGCATGTCAAACAACACAAAATGCCAAATAACAAAAAGGCATAGAGGAGTTATTAGAATTAGCAGTCACTTTGCACATGTCATATTTTGTAATTCAAAATATCCAACAACACATGATAGTTTTCCAAGTTCCAAGTCTTTTATTAAGGGAATAGAAGATATACAAAGATAACAAGTGCAATATGATGTGAATACTATAATATTTTATCCCCTTGCATTACATGAAAAAAAGAGAGCCTCTCTTGTTCTATGGAAAAAATATTAGTGAACAAAATATGACCATATAAATCTCAGCCAGTCACTTAAATAGTGAAGATTTTAGGCAAAGCAGTGTTCAAAATGCATAATACTTTTTTAGAAATTACCTCAAATTCAGAAATAGGGATGCCCTGCTGAGCACGCAACATATGGGCTTCTCTTCGTATTATCCACTGCAATGGTAGAATCCGCAAAATAAAATTAAAATTAGATGCAATAAACATTCCTAAGAAGGCATCATAAGATGATAACATTTAAAACTCCAGGTATAAGAAGCGCAACCAACCTTCCCAAAACAAATAGTAGCAATGAGAACGAGCCCGCAGTAGCTGAAAGCCAACCAAATAATGAATCCCCATTTCTGACCTTCTTCAGGCAACTGCATGCATATGACATTGGCCCTAGTTATAATGCTTGATTGCAGATGACAATTACCCAAACTTTTTATTGTTCTTTTTGTTCGTCCATAGTGGTAGGGTGTCATAGATAAATTAAACTTACACAATTCCGTGCACTTGTGAACCACAAGGTACCAATAACTGTCCAAGCCCAAAGGAATGGGTAGAGTATCAGTGAGAGAACTGAAAGAACTGCTATTCTTCTACAAAAACGAGCATGCCTCTGCTGCCAACCAAAATCCCTACAGACGAAGTTCTTTTAAGAAATCAAATTGAATGGGAAACTGGGGATAACCTTTGAAAACGAAGCAAAGAATCATGCACTATATATATAGCAATACACACAAAAAAACACTGGTAAGTTACACACACCAATTGGGCACAGCTGTGATGAAGCAAGGGACAACATTGAATTATACAAATATTTCCACATTTACACCATAAACATCCTTACAACACACTGAATTAAGAAAATCCTAAGTCATTGCACACATTCAACCTATAGCATATAGATAGAAAAACATGTAGAACTCATAAACATGGCACATCCCTTGGTTAGTTTGATGTGCCTCAGCACGAAAAGCTAAAACAATTTTTACCAGTTTCACAAACAACAGAAACTTTTCTGCGCTGTCATAGATCAAACTGTCTTTCCCTCACCTGAAAGCATCGTTTAAAGTATCATCCTCATCCTCTAGCACATATAACTTAACCATAATATTCATTCATACCAATAGGGTGACTTGATAAAAAATGGCCAGAGTCATCCAACCATATTGAACCACATTAACATATCTCCTACGACCCACCTTGTTCTCTGGCCATCTAACAGGAATGTGTTACCATCTTTTTCAGCCAGACACTAAACTTCACATGTCCCACAATCACAACTGTTCTGTACATCCCAGTGAAGGAAGTTCTGCATTTTGCTACCTTAAGTGGATAACTCGCAGAAGGATTTCTACTGCTCATTTCATCAACAACAATTTTATTCTTCCTTTCCTAATCCTATATGCAAATTCCATATTCTTAGCGGTTCAGATGAATAACATTAGAAAACTGAACATTTGAAATGTACATTAATCCAGTTTCATCAGCTGAAAAGAATTCATACAAAACTGGAGCACCGGCCACATACTTCACAATAACCATTAGCAACTTAATTTGAAACTGGCACATTTCAGTATATTTTTGTTAAATATTCAACTGTTGAGCCTAGAGAAACACATTATTCTATGAAGTTCTCTTTTTCTTCCCACCCCATCCACCAGGAAAGAAAAAAACATTCATCCATATGTCGAAGTAGGCCGTTTTTTCTTATATTTCTTTGCTTTTTTTTTCTTCCCTAAACTTCACTACATTGGGGCACATTTTCGTTTAGTATGTTTCTATGCTTAATGCCCATTCGTGAGAAAGAAAAAACGCAGCACTTGCTCTCATAATTTCATGAATAACTAAAAAAGTAAGGAACACCAAACAGATGTTCACTGAAAAGGAAGGAAAGAAAGAAAAAAAAAAAAAGAGTTTGAAGGACTTACAAACCCATTCCTGAAGCAAGTGCATTGTCCACAAACATCAACAGGCGGAAGACAAAAACAGTACTATAATCAACCTGAACCACAATGGTAAGGTATAATTTAGAATACAACTGTATTCCAGATGAAGCAATAAAAGACACTCTTACATAGAGAATTCATATATAAAAAAACGTACCACGATCCAGATGTGTAATGGATGTGTGCAGAGCCGGTACCTATCCCAATTGATTGCAACTATGATTCTGATAGTAACACTGTTAAGGAATAAACATAACACCAAACCCATTTGGGTTAGAGGATGAAAGGACCGTCTAAATTGAGCTATGTCGTGTCGTCACTTTCATTTGAGTCAATGCTTCTATTTCATGAGCAGTATAATATTTTCATTTGACTAAATGCTTCCATTTCATGTGCAGTAAGACATTTTGGAAAGGAATGCTGAACTGAATTGAAAATTCTACAATTTGCCTTGCATTTTCTCATCAACCAAACAGATCATGAACCAAAATCTATCACTGAAAAATATAAGTAATAAAGAATTAAAGTGGAATTTCGCCTAAATTAAACTGAAACCTTCAAATTATGCAGAACAAAGGATACATGCTTGTTACGAGCATGGCCAAGAAGAAACCATCGAACCTGCAAGACCGTAATTGCAATTCATAAACCCAATTCGCCTGATACCAAATTGGACATATGAGAGGATACACGTATAGGAACTCACCATTTGAAATTGACTCCTCTGGTAGCCATAGACGGTGAAGCTATTCGACAACCCTAGAGTAACAGGAACGACCGATCAAGCCTTCATCACAGGTCACAATTGCTCGAATCAGATGGCGAGAAGGAACCAGAATCATCCATACACCGATCTCATTTCGAGTAGAAGCAAGAAAATGCGAAAAGAGCTGTAAAGATAGCGAGCAAGGGAAAGAAGAAAGTAACCACTATCAGGGAGTGATTTGCAGAGAAAGAGGCAGAAGCAGACGTCACGGAGACTGAGAGGGACTTGAGAGAGACTTCGCGCCGTTAAGTGACGGCTTCGAATGGTGGATTCGGCTGTACTTGGGCTGAGGAAGGAGCCATGGAGTTGAGTGGGTGCCACGTCTTCAGCCCATATAAAGCCCAAAGAAACAGCCTAAAATGTCTGATCTGCCTTTGGATCCAAGGCCCATTGAAGAATGGTAAACCTCCAAAAACAGAATATGGTCCTGATAAAAATCAAATATAATTAAAAAAAAAAATTTGCAACACGATTGATGAGGGCTAGCCTAGGAAGTTACTTCTGTTAATAATTAGGGATAGATTATAACGCTATTATTTGAGTTATTTTATGTGTGTGTTTTGATGTATTGCCCAGTCCGATCTGATTGTTAAGCGATACGTGAACTATGTTCATTCAAAGAGCTCACTACAAAAATTGTTATTTCCACCGTATTTTGAGTCAATAATGTTACTTTAAAGTATGTATTGTTAATATCTTGATTTGTACTATCAATAGTTCAATATATGATCTTCATGGTTGATAAATATGACAAGAAAAGAAAATGTGTGACACTTAAGCTTGTTGATCCAAGTGGTCCGACATTTAAAAACGGGATCCATGAGAACAAAGAGTCAAGTCAAAACAACATTATCTTTATACGTAATTATGTTGTGTCTTGTCACGTAAATTTATAATTTTGATATAATGTATGGTTAATGAATGATATATAAGTGGAAACTTAAACATTGGAACTTTTCTAGCATCATCGGATCACTCCACAAT
>JAYMSW010004431.1:0-11003 GCA_036897725.1 Erodium texanum | reverse complement strand
CCCTGGATCTAGTTGGAAAAACATATCTGAGGAGAAGTAACCGCCGGCGAAGAAAAGCCCTACGGCGACGGAGCACCGAAAAAGAGAAAGAACTAGACACGCCCGCCGCTTCTCACATGCACTGCAAAGAGAAAGTTGGTAAAAACTGCCAAGAGAGAAAAAGAAGGCGACTATAGTTATATTTTCCAGTGAAGGTTGATTTTCATCACACACTACTTTGACTTGCAAAACAAAACTTAGTATAATAGACTAATTGACTTAAATTTGAACAAGTAAAGTTTTTTTTTTCTCTCTCACAAGAAAAAAAGTTTGTGTTAGAACTTCAAGAGTAATCTCACAAAATATATAAAAGAATTCTAATAATACAATAATTGTGCACAAATAGCGTAATAATTGCATACCTAAATCAGACACCTTATTGACGCCCATGCGCCATATGCTCCGCCGCCCCTACATGCCTCAGAACCAATGCTCACGCTCATCTTCTCCGGATCAAGATAGAGAAACAGATATGATAAGAAGCCATCGATGACAGCCCAACGACAAAGGAAACAACTTGACATGCTTGTCGCCTCTACCGTCGCCACCACCTACAGCGATGATGACGGAAAAAAAAAACTAAAAAAAGGGTTGAGAAAAAGTGGAGGGAGCTATGGTTTTTTGAGGGACCTAATCATTAATTAGTTAAGAGTTAAATTGACTTGCGTACGTATGAACTTACATATGAATTTTGGATTGATAGATTGAAAAGTTTTAACTATAAAACATGACACATAAAAAATAATTAATTTTGTTTCACTCGATTCCACATTGTAAATATCCTTGTCACATAAAAATAAATCAAGTATGATGGATTAGTTTTATTTTGTTTTAAAAACGACATAATCTCATTATACGAAACAATCTGTCATAATATAGGAGTAAACTAGTTTTGGTGGAATTCTCCAACCAAGATAAATCATGTCATACTTGAGACTCGTGCTAACAAGAACTTACGATCTAAGTCATTCACATAAGATTGCTGACCTTGCAGAGCTTCTATTTAGAACTAAATATAACTCTGACCTAATGGCACAATAATTGTGCACCAACAACACAATAATTGGGCACTTAAGTCAGACTAAGCTGATACCTTATTGACGATCACGTGTTGTCCAAGCGCCACACGCTCCACCGGCCAACGCGCCTCAGAGCTGATGCTCCAGCCCATCTTCCCTGGATCTAGTTGGAGAAATAGATCTGAAGAGAAGTAATCGCCAGCGAAGAGAAGCTCTACGACAACAGACCATCGAAAAAGAGAAAGAACTGAACACACCTCCTACCTCTTACGAGCGTTGCAAAAGAGAAAGTTGGTAAAAGCCGTCGAGAGCAAAAACGGAAACGACCAGAGTTACATTTTCCGGTGAAGGTTGATTTCCATCACAGACTACTTTGATTTTCAAAACAAAACTTAGTATAATAGATTAATTGATTTAAATATGAACAAGTATAGTTTTTTTTCTCTCTCACCAAAAAAAAGTTTGTGTTAGAATTAAAGGGTAATCTCACAAAATATATAAATATATCTTTTTTTTTATCACTGATACTATATTGCTTTTAAAATTTTACCAACAGTTACAATAAATTTTCAAAAAAAAAATCACGGTTAATCATATAATTTAAAAATTAAAATATCCGTACAGAAATGTAGAGAACTTGGACAAAATTTAATACAACTATGTCACTATGTCATATTAATTTTTTATAATAAATTAATCCTATTTTTTCATTCATTGTCAAAATAGAGGAAAGTGAGAATTTTAAAATTTAATGTAATTTGGTGAGAAATTTTATAAACAATAATAATTTTGAAGTTTCACTGATTTTGTAGCCCGTTTATGGTTGAGATCATTGTAAAATGGGTGAAATAACTCATTTCCTTATGTTTGGACCGAAACGATAAAAATTAATTTACAAAGGAAATTTAAATTTCAATATAACGGTAATTATTTTTAAAGTAATTTGAAACTCAAATATTGTAGATAAGAGATTGTATATTCTCAATTTAAATTACAAATTCAATTTTATATATTTAGCTAATTATTAATGAAAATCAATGGAGGATTATTTTTTTAAAAGAGTTATCTTCCAATAAGGTATTTTATTTTCAAAGGTTGGAACTGATGAATTATATGAAACAAAAAATGTTTAACAAACTAGGTTTGTGTTCAGTATATATCATATATCTTCAAAAAGTTACATTTTTTAAATAAATATTTTTTAATTCTTACTTTAGAGATTTATCATCATTTACCTCTAACACGTCTGATTTATTTGAATTTTAAACAGTAACTAAATAAAATCACAAATCGATTAAGATGTATTTATTTACAAACAACCCCTATCACATGTGGCATAGACCCACATATTAATTTAATAATTGTTTGCTTTAATTTTTTTTTCTTTTGGTCAAACAAGAGAAAAGGAGTTGGTTAGGTTTAGTTGGTGTTGCTATTGAATGCAATCCAACGAAATTGTGGTTTCATGATCTTGTTTGAGGCCCCAAAAGCTAAGCATGCATGATGTTCATCATGTCACGTATTATCAATCAAATTT
This sequence comes from Erodium texanum, assembly GCA_036897725.1. Lineage (NCBI taxonomy): Eukaryota > Viridiplantae > Streptophyta > Magnoliopsida > Geraniales > Geraniaceae > Erodium > Erodium texanum. The sequence continues at coordinate 8,408 of JAYMSW010004431.1, read as the reverse complement.
ATAATTATATATATGATTCCAATTCTGATCAAGAACCTTAATTTGATTTTCATGAATATGCAGGTAACACAAACTATATTCTCCATCCAGATTATTATCAAGTATTTGATATTTTTTAAAATATGATAACTGAAATTTAGAATTACAACAATAGCCGTAAATTACTTATAAAAATCACAAACTCAAAGAAAAATTGTTTTGTAATAATGTCTATAGGACGAAATGAGATGCATCAATGATATAATTGAATTGATTTTTTTTTTTTTTACCGAGAACCTTGATACTTGTTGGTACTTGATTATTTTTTAGAGTATAATTTATTAGTACTTGCAATGCATGTATTAATTAATAATACTAGTTAAAAAAGGAAAAAAAATATGGACCCTGAGAACCCTACCCTACGCAAAGGAGCACGAGGGCCGATAGAGGAATGAAAACATGGATGACCCTTGCTGCTAATAAGAGCCACTTTCCAAGTAATGTAAGAATTTTCCATTTATGGAACCGACATAATGTCTTTAGATGGAAAGCTCATTCTTTAATTATTTGGCTACTATGGTTTTAGCTTCATCAGCTTCTAAATTACTACTCATTAATTAATAATTCAATACTATTCTGTATTAAACTATATTACTTTTAACAGACATAGTTCATGGAGTAAAAGAACTTAATTTATGTATTCGAGTTACTCATATGTAAGATGTTAAACATTTAGGTTGTGAAATGTAATTTATCCTATAGATAAGTCAATAGCAAGAATATTATGTAGATATAGATATGTGCTTTTACTCTATTCAAACCAGTATAAGTGAAGGTGCAAAATCTCTCGTAGGTTTTGCCTAATTATTAATAATGAAGACAAAGGCATTTGTGTCCTTAGGGCAGTGGGTGTTGGACGAATGTGATTTAATATTTTGTTTTTGAATAATTTAGATACATTTAGAAACTGTTGTAATTTGAAAAAAACATAGTTATATTTTAAACAATATGACTTTTTATGATACGCTATCAAGTCAGGTTATATATAGTACACTTTCATGTATTCGAAAATGCAATCACTCTATATATATATATATATATATATATATATTCAGCTTTATAATCGCAACATTCTATCATGAAAGATATGCATATTATAGTAGGGGCATAAATTCTTTACGGACAGTATAACAAACGTCTTATTGTAATTTTGTTTTCCTAATAATCGTAAGGAATTTATTTATTATAGAAACGAAATTCTCTACTACTATGGAGGTACAATTTCAAAACAGCCAAATCCATTAAACTCAAAATTGGCTTATTTTGATGGAACTAATAATATTTGATGGAAAAATCGTATAATGTTATTACTTACTACACTTAAGATATTCTACACACTTGAGGCAAATTTTACTGTTATTCTTACTCTTAAACCTGATGATTTTGAATATTTTAAAGAAAGAACGTAATAAACACAAAGAGAACAAACTAGTGTGGCGTGAATATATTATGAATTCATTGACTAATCACTGTACGATTTATACAGTATAACATGTGTTCTCTCATGGGATATATATTTAAAAATATGTACGCTTAGAAATAATTATAACAAAAAACCAACAAGTTAAAATAATTCCAATAATTATAATAGAAAACCACATGTCCGTACATGCATGTCGACTTGTCGAGGAAAGAAGAGGATACATGACCTCTATAAAATAACATGGACAACAGTTAATAGAAGGTTGTGGATGTGATCATGACTCCATCATCATCACAACACAATCATCAACTGTTTTGATCTCTTTGTTTGTGTATATTAATATATATGTAGTACTAATTTTATACTCTTTCAATAGATTGATTGCTTATATAGCATGACATATGTGTTACTTTTGATCTCGATATTTTTTTTAAATGATTATTATATGAAAATGACATGCTTGCGACTTTGTGTTCCTTCCTTGCAACTTAAGCTATCCGCTAATTTAATAATTAATTAATAGATATTAATCATCAATATCTCATTCCTTCTCTACTTAGTGTGGTCCAACGACTTGGTTAAACACTCTTCCTTCCCCATCCTGGGCCTTACTGTTATGGAAAAGCTTCACTCGTTTTGCTTCTGATCTGTAAAGTGTTGAACTAAGTTAAGCTTCCAAATACAGTCTTCAAACAAACTTGTGCCTTTTATAATCAAACATATTATATATGTGCACATATACGATGATCATGTAAAGCCTGTTCAGATTGGGCCGGATTCGGGGCAGGTTTTTGAGTTTGAGTGATACTGAAAGGCCCGTGAGTATGGCCCGTCAACTACGCCAGTCATTTTCTATGGGCTTTAGGCCTTTTCGTCTACTGTGGAGATTTGAATTCAGCTCACTAAAATTGCTCTGAAAAGTTGACATCTTGGCACAATATTGAGGGCACCATAATATGATTTGTTAATACTTCATATAACTTCTTTTTTTTTTTTGAACTGGGTATATGTATTATAGCCGGAAAAGTCACAGTGTGTAAGCAGTACATTATCTCTATCAGTAATGGTAGATAACCACTCGGGAACAGTGCCACTCCACTTAACATCTTCTCTTCTTCTCACTACTTCGGCTGCCAATCTATCAGCACTTTCATTCGCAAATCTAAGGATTTTCTGGAGCGCCAGAGTTCCAAGCCTTTCAACCGTATCTATAATTTCTTCTACAACGAGGCCTTCCAGCCCATATGTGGCCGTATCGGAAACGGCAGTGACTACCTTGCTTGCATCCATCTCCACTTCTACTACTCTCAAGTCTTTGGACAAGCAAAAATCAAGACCCATTCTTAGCGCCAGCAGCTCAGCCAGGTATGGATCGAGAACCCTCAGTTCGAATTTCATGCATGCACCCTTGACGACCCCAAATTCATCTCGGATAATGGCCCCCAACCCCATCTCCCCTCGTTGAACGCTCACATCAACGTTTAATTTGAGTGTCCCTTCCGACGGGGGTTTCCATTTTTGCATATCTGCTGGAGCCGAGGGTAGTCGTGGATTCACAGACCACGCTCGTCGGTATTCCTCAAGCCATGCCAAGGCTCGGGTCGGGATCGTAGCTGGGTCAGCAATAAGTTCACCCTTAAGAGCTTTGTTCCGATCGTTCCAAATTAGGTAGGCTATACTCAGCCATTCCACCAGCTCTTGCTCACTCCCCGTCTCCGTTATCCTGGTGAGTACCATGTTCCCCTCTCTGCTTTGGATGGTGCTGACCCTCTGTGGCCAGGGGGTTTTGGCCCACGCATCCTTAGCGACCAAACAATCCATGATACCATGACATGTTGAGTTCTCTTCCTTCTGGCAGATTTGGCACATAGCTGGTAAATCAATGCCTCTTCTCCGTAGATTCATGTCGGTGGGGATAGCGTCATGCCAAAGTTGCCACGCAAATGCCCTGAGCTTAGGCGGCGCCTCTAAGTACCAGACTTTTCCCCACCATTCAGATTGCGGGTCTGTCCCCGATCTATTCTCCTCCCCACGGCTCCTATCCATCCCATATGCCGATCGTATAGAGTATCTTCCAGATTTCTCCAGTGCCCAAGTAAACTTTGCCGGACCCCCTTTGGAGCTTAAAATTAGGCCTTTAACTGCCCCCTTGTCAATTGGCCATAGAACTTCATCAATCTGGCTCTCACTTTAAGATCCATCCGGATTTATAATTTCAACAACCATCAGCTCCTCTTGTTGTACCGTGGGTCTGGTGATCGGTTTGAATAGAGGTGAGCCTGGAAGCCATTGGTCAGAGAATAGTTTAATATCTCGCCCGTGCCCTATTCTCCAGATAGAGCCCTCCTTCACCATGGGGATCGCCCAGTGACAACTACGCCATACAGCCGACGGAGCACGTCCAATTTCAGCATCCCAGATTGAGGAGTTCCTGAAATACTTGTCCTTAATTACCTTGGTCATTAAGATTTCTGGGTTTGTTGCCATTCTCCATATCTGCTTTCCCAGTAGAGCTCTATTGAAGTTCCTTAGGGATCTGAAACCCATTCCACCCTCCGAATTTCTTTTGCATAGAAATTGCCATGATTTCCAATGAATCTTTCTCTGCTCAGCATCCCCTCCTCACCAGAATCGGCTTGCGAGTGATTCCAGTTTTGATACCGTTGAATCTGGTAGCTTGAAGATGCTCATTGCGTATGTGGGTATAGATTGGGCTACTGCTTTAATTAGGATTTCTCTTCCACCCATTGAAAACCACCGCCTCTTCCATACTTGGAGTTTTCTGGTTACTCTCTCACTCAAAAAGCGGAAAATTTCACATTTCTTCCTACCCAAGGACGGTAGCCCCAGGTAGCTCCCTGGTTCACCATCCTCCTGGAGACCCAAAATCTCCAACAGATACTTCCTTAAATCCGGATTTGAGTTTGGAGAGAACATGACGCTAGTTTTTGAAAAGTTGATGACCTGACCACTAACAGCTGCATAGTCATTGAGAGTGTTCTTGAGCCCTATAATTTCCTCGGCTGGTGCCTTTACAAATAAGAGGCTATCATCTGCAAAGAAAAGGTGAGAGATACGGGGGCCTGTCCTGGTGCATGAAAAACCTGACAGCAATCCTCTATCTTGGTCTATTTTTAGCCTTACCGATAATGCTTCTGCACAAAAAAGGAACAAGTAGGGTGAGAGCGGGCATCCTTGTCGAAGCCCTCTCGACGGTTTGACGAACCCTCTGGAGGATCCGTTTACATTAAATGAGAGGGAAGACGTGTTGATACAATCTTGTATGATACCACACATATGTCCCGGGATGCCACTTCGCTCCATCACATGGTTTAGGAAGCCCCACTCAACCCGGTCATAAGCCTTGGACATATCAAGTTTAAGGGCACACCATCCTTGCTTACTCGACGTTTTTGATCGAAGAGATTGCACAAGCTCGAAGACAACCATAATATTATCCGTAATCAAACGACCCAAGATAAAGGCGCTCTGAGCCTCATCTATAACGTGAGGTAAGACAAGCATCAGTCTATTGGCCATCACCTTGGTAATTGTTTTAAACAAAACATTACATAGGCTTATCAGTCGAAAATCAACAGCTCTCTGGGGATTGAGAATTTTTGGGATGAGCGCGACATTTGTATGATTAACTTCCTTTACCGATCTTTCTCCCCGTAAGACACTGAGACAAAACCTTGTCACTTCATCACCCACGACATCCCAATAATTCTGGAAAAAACTGGCATGAAATCCATTTGGTCCTGGTGCCTTGGACGGTTCCATACTAATTAAAGCCTTTCGGATCTCCTCAGTTGTGTAGTCCTTATTCAACTGGTTCTGTTGCTTGTCAGATATGCATTTACAATAGGACTGTGTCAGTTTAAGGAAATCATCCATAGTTGGGTTGGAGGACCGGAAGATCTCTTCAAAGTACCCCTCTAAGCATCCCGTGATCTGACTCTCTTCCTCATGCCAGACATCGTTTCTGTCCAGGAGACCAACAATAGTATTTTTCCTCTTCCTCCGCGAGGCCCTGGCGTGAAAGAAGGATGTCTTCCTATCTCCTTGCTTCAGCCATTCCACTCTGGCTCGTTGGGACCAGTATTCTTCTTCCATACGCAAAATTTTTGCCTGCTCTGTCTCAAGGAATCTAATGTGGGTCCAGTTTTCATTGATCTATCCCCTTCATAGGCCCTCTCAAGTTCTTCACCAATTTTCACTATTTTGGATGCAAGTTGCCCAAATTTTGTACGACCCCACACTCTGAGTCCAGCACCACATCTCGTGAGATTATCTTCAATGGATTGTTGAAAGCTGAAGAAGAGGTATTTGAAAGGATTGTCTCTTTTCTTTTCAGTTTGGAGAAGTTCCTGAGTTCTGATCATGGAACTTTGTCTATTGGGTTTTGGCGCAGGGATCCGGTGGCTGCTCTCCAAATGTTTTCTTAATTCTTGGGTTCCTTTGTTTTGTATGATTTTTATCTCTTATTTATGTACTGAACTGCCTTCGTTTTTCTGTTTTAGAGTGATACTCTACGTTTGTAATTTCCTCTCTAAAAGAGCTTCTTGCTCTTTTGAAGAGTTGCCTTGGCTCCAGCCTTTGGTGCCTTGGGTACTTGATTAATGAGATATATCTCTCTTTGCTGATAAAAAAAACTATTGTCGATTAGGAGAAGATGGTAGACCTCTTTTTGGTCGGAGCTATGTCATCTCTGTCGTCCGGTAAGCGTGTATGTGGGTTGTCAGGATCAACCGATTGCGTTGATTCAATTCGTGGTTCTGTCAAAGGCGTTGGGTTTGAATGTTTCTGAGATCCGCAAAGTGATTGACGAGACTAGCGGTGAGACTGATGTGATCCACGACCAGAATTGATGCATTCACATATTTTTATTTAAATTCTACACCGTCTCTCACACTTGTAAGATTTTTATCCTATGTTATCTTAGTTTTCTTCCACTCTTTCTCTCTTTACTCGCAATTTGTCTCCTTGGAATTTTATAGGCTTTCGGTTCGAAAAGATATGAATTCTAGAGAAAATGGACCAAAAACCGTTTTAATGAATCTTAGAACATGTTTGATCCTTCGAAGAACATAACTTTTTCATACGAGTTCCGCTTTTATCTCATGAAATATCAAAGCAAAGGTAATTAAGAGATCTATAACTTTCATAAAGACACCTCAGTGAGAATTTTTGCCCCCCTGCTTGGTCACAACCGTGACTGGCGACACGTCCTCGACCACGTCACGACCGTGCCCTCCTCGATGTCCTGAAGATTGAAAAGCCTAGAAATGCTCTGAGTTTTACCAATCTTGCTCATGGTCGTGATGCCTTCGGTGTCACATCTCCGTCCCTATCACGACTGTGCCCTCCTCGGTGACTTCTCACAAAATCAGATTTTTCAATTGATTTGTACAATTTACCCCCTTCTTACGGGTTATGTATAAATAGAAATAGGTTTTTGGAAAGGGCATATGAGATTTTGTAAATCTAGAGAGAGAGACTCTTAATCCTAGAGAGTAAAAGTGAGAGATTTAAGAAGAAGAGGGAGGATTTGTGAACTTTAAACTTGGATTGGTAATGTGTATCGACGCTACTATCAATTCTATGGTTTACTTTTTCTATTTCTCTATGTCTTCATCTTCTATTATTATGAGTAGCTAATTTCTTATAACCTAGGGTAATTTGTGAGTAGAGATTGTGTTTATTGACGCGTACTTATTTAATCTTGCAAATATTGATTTAAGATAAATGATATTGATTAATTTGTGCTTACTGCTTTATCTCCATTGATTGCTTGATAATTGATTAGATTTATTTCTCAATACTTTAAATAGATAGATTAGGCCAATCAATGGTTTAAATCCTAACTAGAAATAACAGGGTTAACACAAGAGCAATAGTTATAGGAATCATTTTGGAAAGCTATAAATCTCCATTAAAATTAAGCCTTTGGATCTCTTTACATCTAGGTTAAAAATAGATAGGTGGTTAGAACTTAGACTTCATTAGGATTCTAATCTATCAAAAGAAGTTATGATTAATTGAGAGGAGGTTTGTTGTTCTTTGATTAGTCGTGTTTGTGAGGTTAACGAGATTGTCAGGTGCCATAAATGCATTCTATGAACCCTCTACATTGCCTTAGGTCTCCTTGCCAATTGCTTCCTATAGGTTCGATGCTTAGTAGCTCCAAAGGCTGAGAACACTAGACAAAATACCTTTGATGCGTGGAAATTCGAAGTCCATGGGGGTAACGGATACGTAGGATGAGGAAGACCTTATCGATATGCATATTGATAATTTCAAAGGCCATAATTTGTTCTTCATTTTTATCAATTGTCATTTCGTTTATTGGTTTTCATACTTCATCTGCATTTTTCTATTTTAGTAGTTGAGTGTGTGTTAATTCTATTTCAAAATCCCATATCATCCCTCAATAATGTTTCCCTTTCTTACTGAGCAAAAAAGAACTGATAGGCAATGATATTTGCTAAAGCAGATAGTGTTTGTAGGGCCGCACTTATTGATTTCAAATGTGTGTACCAAATTTTTACACGATTGTTGGTTGGATCAAGGGGATGATGCTCTGAAGGATGTGTTGGTAGTGATGTGATGTCCATGGCCTCCTCGATGGGACTGATTTTTTCTTCTTTCTGTTTTAAATGTATCAAGAATGAGACACATTCAATTGAAATTAGAGATAAATAAGAATTTAGAAATATTACCGAGAAGATTTGAACATTGGTTTTAAGACTTAAATTTCAAGTGTTTGATAGGTTGAACGAAAAAACCTCTACTTAATGTTAATTTCTGTCTAGAGATGAGATTTGGATCTCTCTCTGCCCTGCCCATTCACTGTGTTTGATTCCATTTTCTATCTTAATTCTCTAGATAGGACTACAATCAAGACAGTTCTGATAAATTGAGAGTCCCAAGCCAATAAAGTGTT
>JAYMSW010004430.1:0-11005 GCA_036897725.1 Erodium texanum | reverse complement strand
TGAAGCCAAAGCTGAACTGCCCCCGTACAGGAAGCACTTCGACATAGTAGTGGCTTGCGAGGATGAGGAAGACAATGATATCGATATTCCTCAGGTCTCCATTTACTTTGCATAAGTATTTTGCCCTCTAGCGTCCAAGCAGTTTTAGGATGACTTCGTGCAAACATTTGTTGGGTTTGTGATTTTCGCTTATATCTATGTTAGAGTTGGAACTTATAGTCATACCTCAATACTATGTATTGGGAAGTCCTAAATTTTCTAGTGGAAAGACTTGCTGTTGGGTTTGAATATTTCGCTACTTCTTTTCAATGATCGAGGTTTATATATTATGTTCGCGAGAATTAGCATTAGTCTACTTTTATTATGTACAAAATTGACGTCAGTTCTTGAAAGTCTTAAGGATGGGTCAAGCACCTCATGTCACCTTTGGCCATGTGTTTGGACTTCGGATATCTAACATTTTCAGGCTAAAATGTCATTGTGTAAAATATCATTTAGCACAAGTCTAAAATTAATAAATAATATTAAAGGACTTGGCACTAGATTTATAATAGTAAAAATCTTCAATGCTGTTGGTATGGGTTGAAATGGACTTCCCCATATGTCAAGATTTAGCACTAGGTTGACGAAGGTCTCATAATTTTATTTTATTTTTTTGATGGAGAAAAGGTCTTATAATATTTGTTGGCTCAAAGTTGATACATTTTCATTTTCACTTGTCCTAAAATGATGTAGGGTACAGTTCCTCTGAATCGATGATACAAATAATTCAAAGTTGGTAATACAAAAGAGAATGAAATGCATAATGCGAAAAATGATAGACCTGTAAAAACTTTCATTTCATTTCTTGGACCATAACAAATTCGAAAAACAATAATTGCATCTCAAAGAAGAGATGGACTCCGAAGCCTAACCATTCAACTAATAATAGTAATAACAATGGAAATAGAAGAACGACAGACAAAATTGACTGACTCAACCACCGATCAGTGAATTCAGCTTAAACCAAAAGTTCCATATGACGACAAAGACCTTTCCCTTACCCCGACTCCACTTGTAAACATGATAAAAAAAACAGCACTGTTCCATTGAAAGAAAATTCTGCTTTACTCACATTCCTAAGAAACCATGATCCGCCCGATCATCCCTTGGGTCCAAGTCGCTGTCTCCTTGAGCTGTTCATCATCAGACTCGAGGCACTCTCCTAGAAACTCGACATAGAATGCACGGTCATTGAACAGCAGCTTCATGTTAGTGCCCAGAGTATCGGCAAGATCACCCATCACTGCCACTGCAGCCTTTGTCACGCTCTCGTCCCTGGAAACAGACATAAATTGAAGACAGTGAGATAGGGAACAGTTTCAGAAACATAGGAGAGGTGAAGAGTAACACGGTACCTTTGTTTGTCCCTGAAGACCAATTCTATGAACTGCAATAGATGTGCGGCATAAGGCAACATAACCTCGGACTTTGAATTCTTAAAACCTTGGAGAATGCCAGAATAAGCTTCAAAGATGCTCCGTCTGAGTTGGTTCCCATAATCCATCAACTCTTCATCGGTAGTGTCCATGCTGGCACATATCTCAGAAGCGCCTTGCATCATTTTAAGTGTGTAGGGCACGTACTTCTCAAAGTGCTCCCCAATTGCAAGAGCAATGTCCCCAAAGCAAGAGAAGATAGGAGGCTTGACAGAGCGGTGGAGGGCACCACTCTGAAGGTCATTGAGAAGGTGTCCCATAATTCCATCACAGAAGGGAAGGGCTTTTTCGTCCAAAGCACGGCAAATATCACCAACCACGCCAACTGAGATAGCACAGACCTGGTATTCCTCAAAATTCTGCAACCCCATCTCCAAATACTTGTAGAACTCGGGCATGTACTTAGCAAACTCTGAACCTGTTGCGTAAGCCAATGCACCGATAGCGAGCATGGCCTCCTCATGGACTGTAGAGCTCCGGCAACCAAACACCTTGAGGAATAGTAGCATTAACTGATCTGCAGCCTGGAGAATTACAGATTTAGTATCATCACTGCTGCTAAATTTTTGGATGATTACTTGAAGAACGCCACACAAAGAAGCTTGCAAGTCTCCTTGCTTTTCTCTGTCGTCTGAAGATAGAATCTGAAGGTCAAGGGTTTGACCCAGCTTGGTCATGATAACAGGAAGCAGCTGTGCTATGATATGAGCTGTGTCAGCAACATTGCAGCACCTCACTACCTCGTTCAAGGTTTCATATGCAGAGGTCCTGAGCTTAGAATCACCACCGTCTGTTCGTTCTGCAGTGGCAATGAGGCGAGTGAATATCTCAGGGAGGAACGGGGATAGGTAAGATGAGCTAGTTCCAGCTCCAGCCTCCTCATAGCCTTGGGCAAGATAATAGATGGCCCCACATATCTTCTCAGCTACATTAGGGGTATCGGTAATGCTCTCCAACAATACTCCAACAACCCTTTGGAGATTCTCGGGTGAAATTACGGAAAAACCAGTAGCCGGACTATGCAATAACTCGAAAACACGACTTAGCGTCCAAGCAGTCGTGTCCTTGACATGGTTGTTCTCATCTTTCGTTGCTTTGAGAAGGAAATCCAAACCTGCATGGACGAGTGGGGAGAGCTTTTCCACGGTTGGGCCTTCGAGGATTGAGCCAAATGCAAAAGTTGCTGCCTCGCGACAATGCCAGTCTAGCTTCAATATGTTGGCCTCCACAAATGGCATTACTAGGGGCACAATACCATCTCCAACAGTTCTGGCAACAAGACCAAGACATGTCCCACCAGCCATTGATAAGTTCCAAACGCTATCGTCCTGGTCCTGATCCTCCTCCTGCTTCAGCAAAGTTTCCAGCAACATAGGAACTAAAGATGGCAGAGCCTTCTCCACAAAGCGGGAATGAGGAGGTGCAGAGTCCCCACTCTCAGTAGTCCCATATTCTTGCAGTTCTATCTCTTCATCACATATAGTACTCCAAAACTCAATTGCTTGGAGGGCAACAGACTCCTCATCTCCTCTTACTACATTTGATGTAAGCTCAAAAAGAGTTTGCATATAAGGTTCAAGCACATCGTAGTAAACTGAGGCAATTGAAACAAGGCATTCAAAAGCAGCTTGCCTAATCTCTGCCTCTTTGGATATAGCTGTCTCGCAAACTACCTTCATGATGAAATTGCGCTCCATTTCATTCTCAAAGTTGGTCTGTGCAAATTCAAGGGCATTAAGTAATGCCCTGGTGGCAGCCAGACGGACCTCATGACTGTGCTCAGCTTGGTTCATTCCCTGAACTACAGCAGTGAGAACAGAATTCACTTCTTCTTGCACAAGATCTTCATGAGATATCTCCTCACAAACATATCCAAGAGTTTCCAAAGTGGCCTGTTTTAGTGGTGCAGGACTATCCTGCTGAGTCATATTACCCAGCAATGACGCAATCAGCTCAGGCCACTGCTTACGAGGAACCTCAATAGACGCAACTTTAGCAACCACTTGGGCAGATGTGTGCCTTGCCTCTGCAACAGAAGATCCAAGAGTCCTCAAAAGCAGATCTTTGATTTGTGACTTAAAAGATAAGTCAATGGCCATCCACTGTTGAACGAGACGTTCCTTTGTAGCAGCATCCTTGGCATCTAAACTGTTCTTCAACACAATACCAGCCAACCTACGAGATTCAGTTGGCTTCTCATTGTTTGATAGCTCAACGGACAAGGATAGAAGGAAAGATGGTAGATTCTGCTCTTGGAATTGTCTAAGATTAGCCTCTGCTTCGGTCCGGACTTTTGTATCAGCTGATTGGGCTGCCAATAGGAACTGAGTGATCTCCATGGCCATTATTTCCCACACTGCAACAGAGAACATGAAGGAAATATCATTAAAATACAATAGAAAACTGCTCAAATAGTGTTTCCAACCCAAACAATAAAACAGAATGTATGCTTTAATCTAAATTTGGAATCTGAAATATTAATAGAACAGTAAGCATCCAATCAGCAGTCATGCTTCCCTTACTATATATCACTTATCACAAAATGCAGATAATATTCACAGATCATCATTAAGTATGCAACTCTCATACCGAGCATAAACAGAAAGCAAACAACAAAAAATTATTAATTCACAGTGGTTCAAATTTTCAACTCAACAAACTCAATCATTGGAAAAAAATGAAGAAAGGAATAGCATAAAACAAATTATAGACATCGTATAGATGATCTGGCAACAAATTCAAGCAGTTTCCTCGACAATCAATTGATTCTGAGGATAATATGCCAAGCTCCATAAAGTTCATTCCAATTACAATCCTTCTGCAAGCAAATATAAGCAGAACTAAAAATTGGTGTCGATTTATTATATCGGTGGCTGATCAATTATTGGAAAATAGTTACAAAAAAAAGACATGCAGAATCACCTCCAAAATATTTGTTTGAAAATTCAAAACTTCAGGTTATTAAATTCAAAATCTCAATCTGGTTCCACTCAGTTTATCAATTCTTCAGACACCTTCATACATTCAGCTCAAAGAAAATGAAGAAACACAGAAAACAAACATCATCAAGGGGAAGCAATTCCAAATCTACAAATCGGCAGATATGCAGGTCGATCCAATACCAGAATCAGCAAAAGAAAACAAATCTGCATATCGCAAGCAGCAAAATGTCATCATGCCAAATCCTAATCAGCACAAAACAGACCTGCGCTAGCAAAACCCTAACAAAACCGCTTAAACCACAGTGAAACAAGCACAATCGGAGTAGGAACCGACAGATCCGTTCACGAAACGAAATTCCAAAGCCCTGGGTTGAGATTATACAGAGAGAGTGAGGAATACCTCGTTGTCGACGCACGGGAAGCTCAAATCGAACTGAAGAAAACGACGAAGATGCTAGGGTTTCGCCTTCTCTTCCTATAACAGAACGATTCTCTCTCTCTAGCTTCTTCGAAGCAGGAGCGAGAACTCAGAGAGATGGGGCTTTTTCGATTGTATTCGGAATGGAAGCTTAATATACCGATTTCGAGTGTTTATATAAGGAAGAAAATTATCAATTCGAATAATGGGAAGAAGCGGGAGGCACAGGCGCATGTATTAGATAAAAACGAACGGGCAGGTGGGCAGCACTCTGATCCTGCCCGATCCTGGCCGGGATCGTCGGCTCCTAAACCCTAGTGAATTTGAATTGTTTCCACGTGCGAAGGCCGTGTCACACGTGTGCGGTGTTTCGACCGTTGGCAATTCTTCCTTGAATGGGCTTTGACTTGGGCCTTAGTCCAATAACTATTTCTTCTTCAAGAAGGCCTAACCCAAGTAAATAATATAAAAAATAAGAGTTAATTACACTTGAATATTCTAACGTATACTCAGATTTCACTTAAATATTCCAATATTTATTATTACTTTGGTAGGTACCTAAAATTTTTAAATGTATCACCGTTATAATTTCTATTAGTTTTTAGGGTTAATTTTTTTAAATAACGGAACTCTCCCTCATAGATAACAAGTATTGGGATATCCAAGTGAAATCCGAGTATACGTTAGGATATTCAGGTGTAATTAACCATTTTATCTATGAGGGTCAATTTCGTTATTTAAAAAAATTAACCCTAAAAACTAACATAAGTTATAATGGTTATACGTTTAGAAACTTTAGGTACCTGTAAAAGCAATTACAAGTATTGGAATATCCAAGTGAAATCCGAGTATACGTTAAGATATTCAGGTGTAATTACCCTTATAAATAATTATTCTCATTTTAGCGATTGGTAAAAAAAAATGGGGGTAATTTATCAGGGTCGAGATAGTCATGATTCTTAGTAACATTTTGGATATGTTTATGATTCAAAAGTAAAATTTAGATGGAAACATTATAATCTTAAATTTGATATTTTTTAAATAAATGTTGCATATATTTAAATATCAATCATGAATACATATATATCAACTATTTAGCGTATAACGTAATAACATTACAGACTCTAAAATTGATAGAGATAACAATTTTTGCAATTAGTTTTGAATAAGCATAACTTGTGTATCAATTAACAATCAAACCAAACTTAATAACACAATATGTACTAACGAAGTAATAAATGCACATTTAAACCAAACACACTGAAACTATTATTCCTGTAAGTTTCAAACTAGGTAACTAAGACAAAATAAATCCCTCTATCATTAAGCTAGCTCTGATAGGTAAATTTGATATGTTAATATCTAGTTATTAGTTAAATACGTAAAACAAAAAGCGATATGCCACCAGCCCGTCTAGCTCAGTTGGTAGAGCGCAAGGCTCTTAACCTTGTGGTCATGGGTTCGAGCCCCATGGTGGGCGTTATATCCTTTTGTTAACGCTTTCGGAAATATGGGAGGAGCTATTGAACCCAATTCTTTAAGGCCCTTTTCTTTATAGCATATATTATGGGCTTGGCCCCTATGGGAAAATTATTTTGATCATGTCTTTTAAGTAATTTGGGTTTTTTTTTTATAAAAATAACAGATGAAGAATAAATTAAACGATGGTATACACTGAGTAACGTCCTCTCCAATGACGTGACCAACATATGAATGAAAATCTTACGCAAGGTAATGAGTCACTCAATTCACAATCGTTTAACAAACTAAGCGTACTTATGTCTAAGTTTTGTTACAAAGTCATACACAACATTATTTCAAATGTGGGAAGTGAGATCATATCTAACGTCCTCTCTAAGGACATGACCACTGCTCTTTTCTTTTTAAGAACGGGATTATCATATAAAAAACTCGTGTAAAATAGTGAGTTATTCGATTCACATATCAGTTGATAAATTTTATCGATCTCATCTAATTTTAGCCAAAAAAGAATACACGACATAATTGTTAATATGAGGAACAAGTTCAAGATCAGCGAGCTCTAGATAACAGATAAGATCGTTAGGTAGTTGGTCTTTACTGTTCCTCTTGTCTTTCCTTGTCCTTTACCCAACTTAAAACCTCGTTTATTCTCAATAGCTTGTGGGAGCTTGGATTCTCTCTACTACCATCTCTCGTTTGATCAACGTTATCAATATGTGTAGTGACCACAATAATATTTGGTTGTCATCCCCATCCTTCCAACAATCTTGTACGACATTGAGTTGATTTGTTATGCACAACCGTTGGTTAGATTTACGGTACCAATCGTCCAACTATTCCAACACAAGCATAATCATAGAACTTGTTAAACTCAAACCACGCTCACACGAAGCGATACTCATACTGTCTAATTACTTTTTTTTGATAATTTGTATCTGAGTAATTCATTAAGTGTCCAAACCAAGTTGATGTCAACCAAAAGAGACAGAAACTCTAGCGGGACATATGATCATGACCAAATAGGCCACGTACTAGATATGATTTTTGTAATATAAAATAGGAACTACTATATTGGATAAGAACTCATGTTCAGCCTACGAGCCTACAATAACCCAAGGGTAAATTACAAATACCTACATAAACGTTTGGACGTTTTACACAAAACTATACTAACGTACGGTCTTACTAAATATAAACACACTAACATTTCAAAACTTAACAAACTTAATAGTTATGTTCCAACATCTGTTCATTTTTTCAAAATGACGAGAATACCCTCAAGATTAAAAATCAATCAATCAACCCAAACCTAACTCGAACTAAAACAAGCCAAATCATAACCCTAAAATCCAACTCAACCCTAAATCTAACCTAATTTCCAGCCCAACCCTAAACTTTTTTATTTCTAAAATTTAAATTAACTAAGAAACTAATATTTCAATATTTTTAGTTGATGATTTATTACAAAATATGAATTATAATTATTTTTTTGTATTTATTAAAATAAAAAAAAATGTAAAAAACCCCCTCAACACTATGTTTCTCGCCGGAGTTCTAGTTTGAATGCGTCGGTTCCAATTGGGGTTGTCGAAATCGATAGGGCTATTCAGGGTTCCAACGACTGGGGAAGAGGAGGCTGATGTTCGGAGCGATGACATCCATGTTCGAGCCGACAACAATGATATTGGGGTTCGGAGTTCACAGCCACGACAAATCTGGAAGGTCAGATCTGTAATGTTCTCCGGTGCTCCTCCAATTCTGTAGATCGATTTCACCAAATCTAGAATCAAAACGAGACTTCAAAACCAGCAGAAGACACCAAAATCGTTCCCCATCCTCTCGTCTTTTTCGGCGTGGCATCGAACTCGGCAAATCTGAAATTGATTTTGGACAGATTTGAAATCGATTTTGGATGAGCATGTTTATAGAGGGTCTAGTTTGATTTCAATTTACAGATCTGGAATGAGTTCGACTTCAATTTTGTCTTTGTTGATACCGAGCACCCCGAGTTCGTCAAGCGTCCCAAACATTCGCCCGAAGCTCGCTGGAAAGCACTCTTCAAGCGTCCCAAACATCAGCCTGAAGCTCACCGGCAAGCACTGGTGGACCTTATGTATTTGTAATTTACCCATAACCCAATTACAACGTAAGAAATACCATAACCTAAAATAAACGGATACAAAAAGCCCCATCAGGAACTGAATCTCCGTGTACGGTCAACCTATAACAGTTATCCTCCTCAACTTAAATCTCTTAACGAGATTGTCTACCAACTCCAGTCATAACATTTTCACTGCCCACCATATCAGTTTCCTTGGACTCCGGGGTCACCTAGTTCCCACCTTATATAATTGCTAGTTAACCTCCATTCATTTTGTTAATTTTTGAAACTTGATGTTTTAAGTTAGCGGCTAAAATAGGTTTTAATTATTATAAAAAAACAATATAATGGGACCACAAGCCCGTCTAGCTCAGTTGGTAGAGCGCAAGGCTCTTAACCTTGTGGTCATGGGTTCGAGCCCCATGGTGGGCGTTTCCTTCTTTTTTTTGCATGCTTTTGGAAATATGGGAGGAGCTGCCATGAAAACATAAAAACAGTCAAGTACATAGGCCATGTTAAGATGAAACATCTTGTAATTTTGCCGACTTATGCCTAATTTTAGCCAAAAAAAAAAAACCATACAAAACATGATTGCAAACGTGGGAAGCGAAATTATACGACCTCGAATTGATCTGCTCTGCACAACTATCGATCAGATTTACCACACAAATCTTCGAGCTATTCCAAATAAAAATACAAAGCACAAACAAAATCGATTGACCCATCACAAACAAAACATTAAAAAATATATATAATTAAAACATTAATAAAAATCAAGACAACAAAATTAACGAGGCAGTATGTTTCTTCAAACTTTACACGTCCACAAAACATGGAAAAGTTACATCGAGTGGTCATAAAACTGGACTGTGAAACTTCGAAATTGCTCCAGATTGCAATCATGGCCATTCTTAACCTCAGAGCTCTAAAAATCGACTTTTATTTAGAAGGAGCAAGTCTCAGAAAAGCTGCTCCGCAAAAACAATGCTTTTATAAAGATCACAAAAGGACTTGGGGACAGTTCAAATTTTGAGTCTGATACGTCTCTCTAATTAAAAAGGCTCTCAAGAAATGCAGAGCAGAGAGAGTCATATTCTTCTTCTTTTGTCTTTTGAGAGCCATACCAGAGAGGAGTGAGATCAATCCAAACTGACCCATCACAGACAAGTTCAAGATTACGAGTGTAACTATTTTTTGTTTTTAGTACAGTGACAATGATATGGAAAATGTGTTGATTTGGTTGTTAATTTTAGTGTATTGTCCTAGTCCGGTCTTAAACTATAATTATATATATATTTTAAATTCTGTAGTTGAATTGAGTTTTTCAACTTATTGCTTAGTTTGGACAAATTATTTAGTCTATGTAAATATACAAACATGGAATTGTTTTTATTCCATTGTCAATCACTCCTATCATTTTAGATGATCTAAGATTTCATGTATTAAGGTCCAAGGTTATTTTTTCTCATGTAAATAGAGAGTTCGATATATATTTCATAACTAACGACAATATCACATTTTTTTTTTATAGCAATAACGTGTGTATACAAACATCTAATGTCAAAGTATGAACTATTTGTCTAATATTAGTTTACGATGAATACTAAAAATTAAGATTTCTTTTGAAGAATTAAGATAGATAATAAAGAAATGATAGGATAAGAAAGAGCATAAGTTTATAACTATTTTATTATACTATCTCTGTTTCATATTTAATAGTTTATATGTACACAGAAACTTGTTACATAAAGATGATGACACATGTTTGTTTTCGTAACGTTTCATGTTTACTGTCTTAATTACTTTCATCCGAGTCCGAGAACAGGAAACGGTTACGTCTGTTACCACCACAAAAAGCTAAATTAAGACTGGACCACAGACTGAGAGAGGCCGATGTTTCACCACAAGTAGCAACCAACCACACGATTCGTGTGTGGGACCCAATATCAGATGGTTCACCTGCTCCTGTCCCTGTCCCACCAAACTGTCTGAACCTATCGTGACTGTTAGATCTTCTTTTTTGATGATGTATCGAAAACATTCATGATGATCAACGGAGTCGGAGACAGCACATAGGTCGGATATTGTATTGTATTGTATTTGTGGGGATGAAGAGATTGAGAAGACAGGTAATGTATATGTTTCACAGTTGAACAAGTTAAAATCATTAAGGTTCCATCAAACCCTCCCATAAATTCAGGAAATCCACATGTTCTCTTGTCTCTATAATATATGATGGATCTTCTTTAAACATTGTCTTCAAAAATCAAATGCAATTGATAGGGGCAAGCAAAAAGAAACTGATAAATTGAAAAGGCCGATCACATAGATCAATTGATAATCCAAAAAAAAAATTGATTGTTTTTTTATTATGTTTTCTTTGAACAAAAAATCGATTGTAAAAAACAAAATCAACTATCTTTCTATTAGACTACTTTTCAGTATAATTTGGTCTAACTATGTTATTGTTGCTGGTTTGATTTTAAAGTTAAATTCTAAATTCTTAAGCTTTTATTAAGTTAATAATATTTATATAATTAAAACTATTATTAGTTGATTAAGCCAATAACTTATTACAGTTCAG
>JAYMSW010004429.1:0-11005 GCA_036897725.1 Erodium texanum | reverse complement strand
AAGTGCGAGAAGGAGGAGAAGGCCGAGAAGTTGAAGGTGAAGAAGGCGATCGAGAAAGGGAACATGGACGGAGCTCGGATCTACGCCGAGAACGCCATCAGGAAGCGCAACGAGCAGATGAACTATCTCCGCCTCGCCTCGCGCCTCGACGCCGTCGTCGCTCGGCTCGACACTCAGGCGAAGATGACCACCATCAACAAGTCCATGTCCAACATCGTCAAGTCCCTCGAATCATCTCTCGCTACAGGTAATTTCTAGACCCATTTCCTCGATTCTGGATCTAATGTTGAAATTGTCACAAAAGTTCAGATCATCACATGCTTGATTAGAAGAAGAATAAAAAAACCCAAATCATAATCATATTTGAATTTTGAAATGATCAGTTTTAGATGCCCAGTTCTTCAATTTTGTATGTGATGTTGATCCGATGGAAAAAAATCAATTATTTACATGTTTCATAGAAGAAACCCAATTCACCTTCATGTATGAAAACCCCTCAAATTAAGCACCAGATAGTTTTGTGATTAAATCGAAAATGTTCCGAAACTGTTAGAATTTTATGCTCTTTGTACCAATTTAGCTCCAATTTGTTAAGTAGTCGTAAGTTCATCTTTTCTGTCATAAAGTTATGTGAATTGATTCTAATTTAGTCCTAAGTAAGCATTGCATTTTAGCAGAATCATAACTATTAGTACTAAACCGAAACCAATTGCTTCAATGGAGCTTAAGGTTTGATTTTTCAGGAGGCATTTTCGGAGTAATTATGTATTCATTGGGTTTGAATTTTCAGGTAATTTGCAGAAGATGTCAGAGACAATGGATCAATTTGAGAAGCAATTCGTGAACATGGAGGTTCAGGCCGAGTTCATGGAGAGTGCAATGGCGGGATCAACCTCTCTGTCAACACCGGAGGGCGAGGTCAACAGCTTAATGCAACAAGTTGCCGACAATTACGGGTTGGAGGTCTCCGTGGGGCTGCCACAGCCTGCGGCTCACGCGGTGCCCACCAAGACCGAAGAGAAGGTCGATGAGGATGATTTGTCGAGGAGGCTCGCGGAACTCAAGGCTAGAGGCTGAACGTATATAGCAAGAGGCACGCTATGGTAAGAGGCTGAACATACAAACATTTCTATTTTCTACTATGTTCAGGGTTCTAGAAAGATATATGCATAGATTTCGTTTTATGTTTGCTTTGCTTTACTATAAGAGTGTTGATGCCACAATGCGATGATCGAATCTGATGTTGATATGACTATGAATGTGTAGAAGAACAACTGAACTGTGTGTGCTTTATTGACCATGCCTTGTTGATTATGGATTCTCAATGTGGTTGTAACTTATAATTTATGCACTTAAGTTTCAAAGTGAAAAGTCTAAAACCCTTTACTTGGTTGATGGCATACAATTGAAAACTTGATGAATAGTGAAGGGCATTTTAGACTTTTCATATGTACAAAGAGAATTATCTGCAATTGTTCCCACCAATTATTCAAATCGTTATTATTTAAATTCGTACAATTTATTTATTTTGGTTCTTCATTCCAACATATTTTGATTCGTCCTACCTCGTACTCCTTTCTGTCATAAGGCTTAATTAAGTTTGGGATCTCTGACTCTCCATCGATCGTCTCCACACTATTCGAATAATGCTTCCAGCATTTGAAAGGTTGGTAGCCGCAACACTTTGCTTCTTCGTTATCTTTCATCATCTTCTTATTCCGTGTCTTCCAATAAGTCGATATTGTTTTTGCGGTCGCGGGATATTAAAGAGATAGTCTTTCTCCGACTAGAAGCGAACAAATAATCTATCATATATTCATAGGTTAAGAATCGCTTAATTTCAATTAACACATGCTCGTTCAGCTCTTCACAAACAACTACATTCTGCAAAATACCATTAAGTTTGTAAGAACGATGTTACAGGTTAGATATGTTACTAAAATTCACATAAGTAGATGATTGAGATATAATTAATGGTGTGCAAGGACTTACCCAATAATTATCGTATTGGACAATCAATTTTATGTTTTGAACACTCAAGTAAAAAGTTCTTAAAACTGTCTAATCAATTCGAGAATCGAATCTGAAACTTTTGTCATATAAATCCGTGCATAAAAATCAATCTTGTTGCTCAAGGAATATTTCGAATTGGGTGGATAGAAGAGGAGTTTATTCCTCTCGTACTTGAGAGAGTGTAAATGATCTAAAGCAGCAATCTCAACTTTTTCTAGTTGATCACAATTATCGATTTTGAGTTCATGAATTTTCTGATTCGTAATCTCTATACTTTCCGTGGGCACATTGCTCAATGTCAGCTCCTCGAGTTGCGGAAACTTCGAAACAAAACTCTTGAGTCCTTTGGTCATATTTGTAGTTCTCAATGTTAACATCTTCCGTGTCCACTCGCACGCTGACATGTCTAAATATGTATGCCCTTGGAGAAATACTCGGCAAGCCTGTGCAGGAACGTAGATCCAAGATCTCTAGGGAGGGACATCCGGATATAAAATCCTCAATCGTCTTTTGAGTCAGAGTGACGCCCCGAAGACACATCTCGAGCAGGTTGTGATTGAGATCGGCTATGGAATTGGGCTTGGGTGAGAAGTAATGTTGTCTGAAATCCAAGACTTGGGAAGGACTGAGGTTCGGACAGCGTCTTTGGCTTCGAGGAAACCTAGGATGTGGTGTTGGATGTGTTGCGGCAGTTCTGAGATCTTGTTCATTGTTGTTGTCTTCACCACACACTATCTCCTTTAAATAGCCGACTTTAGAGAACCCTAACTGTTTTAATAATGTAATAGTAATCCTAGGAGGGTCCGAAACTTTAAAAGAGGAAAGCTGAGGCAATATCTTTGGATCAAGTTGTTTCCTTTTTGATCAGCTTCAATAAGTATTAAGTTAATTAAGAGTTTTTTTTTTTGGGTGAAAGTAAATGTTATATATTATATATCAGACATGAAAATATACATATTGAGCTATTGATCATCGTACAAAGGTAATATAAAGTGAGAATAACAATTCCTTCAGTCAACATTGAATGAACATAACAACTAGATCGAACTAAACAACACATCAGGACACGTATATAGATAATCCAAGACAAAACAAACTGCAAATAAGATAACAAAATAGTTCGAATAATAATGTTATTGTTCCTATCAAAATTCGAT
Organism: Erodium texanum; assembly: GCA_036897725.1. Taxonomy (NCBI): domain Eukaryota; kingdom Viridiplantae; phylum Streptophyta; class Magnoliopsida; order Geraniales; family Geraniaceae; genus Erodium; species Erodium texanum. The sequence goes on along the minus strand of JAYMSW010004429.1, from coordinate 7,835 downwards.
CCCTAATAATTAAGAAAAATAACTTCGTCATTAAATTAGCCCAGATGGACGGGTCATATGAACAAAATAAGCTTACATGAATTGTTGCTTGGGTTCAAAAAAAATTTTCATTACAACAAAAAATTGTAAATTGTAAGATTTTTTGTTTGTTAAAACAGAACACATTTGACATGTTGGACTCTATTATAGCCCATTGACCCGTAGAACAAGGCTCAAGACAGGAGCCCAAAGACTCGGGAACAGACAAAACCCACAAACAAGAACACAACACACAATCAGTCCTAGGTTTTGCTGTTTCTATCCCACCTTAACTCTCCTCGTAATAACTTGTCACTTTCCGTTACTCTGTTTCTCTCTCTCTCTCTCTTCCCGAATCTTCTCCCTCTCCCTTTACTTCTTCCACGACTTTCCTCTTTGACTACAAATCACAAAACCCCAGATTTAGTATCAATTTCAAGCAAATCAGTTACACTTCGTCTCTGAAACTGATCAAAAAAGCTGGGACAGTTCATGAATCGAAGGAACAGCTGTTGAGTTTCTTCTTGAAACGCATATCTTTCCTATTCAGCAACCCCCGACCATCATTCTCGGATTTTAGATATGGTAATGACATCCTTTTCTTTGTCTTGTTCCCATGTCACATGTTGTTTCGATTCTCTTGAATGTTCCAAGAGTCCGGCCTGAGAAAGATCTCATTTTGATGCAAAATTCCCCAATTTCCTTGGATTTTGAAGCATACCCATCTCGTGAAAAAGAGCTGATTTGAGTTCTGTATGGTAAAGATTTGAGCTTTTTGTATAAATGCTTTGTGGGTTGCTATTAGATGAGGTTTTGGTAAGATGGTGAATTGAATTTTTGTAGATTGGTGATAGGTTTAGAGGATTAGGGATTTTGATAGATATAGAATTGGGGATTGTTTGATTGATATGCAATCCAAGATGGTGTCATTAGAAGAGGGCAAGGACAAGGACACATCTGCTACAATTAGGACTAATCAACATAGGGTTTTGCCATTGAGACTCTTGAAGCTCTTCGTCACGTTCTTAGTTTTGGGTATCGGGTTATCGGTTATTAGCATGTGTATGGTAAAGTATTTTGGAGTTGGAGTTAAGGATTTAGCCATAGTAGCACCTTCCACCGTCAGGCCGTGCTTTGAAGGGCCAGTCAGTTTAGAACGATTGGTGAAGCCTCCTGCGAATCTGTTACACGCCATGAATGACTCGGAGCTGTTTTGGCGTGCTTCGTTTGCTCCGTTGATATCAAATTATCCGTTTAAGAGAGTTCCTAAGATTGCCTTCATGTTCTTGGCAAAGGGGCCGTTGCCATTGGCACCGCTTTGGGAGAGGTTCTTCAAGGGTCATGAAGAGTTTTATTCCATATACGTTCATTCGTTGCCTTCGTATGTCCCTAACGTTCCCGCCTCCTCTGTCTTCTACAAGCGGCAAATCCCAAGCAAGGTATTAGCAACTTCTAATTAATGTTTTGTGTACTGTGGTTTTTAGTGTTTCATAATCTCTGCTTTATGACATATATAATAGGTTTACTTGCTCGAAAAAGCATTTAGTTTTTACTTTTTAGTGTCAAATTACTAATTCGAGAAATTACTGTGAACTCCATCTTTTTGTGGTCGATGTTATGAATCTGTTGTAGATCAGTAGTTGGTTTTATGATTTTATCATAGCTAGATTTGCTCCTACTCATGGTTTGTGTCCTTTGATAGAAGTGAAAAATAATGGTGAAACGGGATTTGTTAATCTTGAAACAGAATAGATATTGCATCACGTCAAGGATGCTTATTAACTGAAACTAAAGTGGTAGTTTTATAAATTGAAATGCTACTCAAGGGTAGGCTTTCTTGCAAATTTTATCGGCAATCTTTAAATTCTTGGTTTCCTCCATCTTTTTTATTTTCTTGGCTCTTGTTTATCTTCTTGATGGTGCATAAAGACGGGTTAATTAGATAATTGCAAATAGCTATCCCCTACTATATGCCTTCGTTCATAACTATTTCCATCAAAAGTAGGCTGTGCAGTTAAGTTTCAATATGAAAAGTCCAAAATGCCCTTCACTTGGATAGAAGTCGATGTCACATATTTGAAAAATTGATGAATAGATAAAGGGCATTTTACTCTTTCCACTTTGAAACTTAAATGCCCTTCACTTGGATAGGAGTCGATGTCACACATTTGAAAATTTGATGAATACATAAAGGGCATTTTAGTCTTTTCACTTTGAAACTTAGCTGTATAGTGCCCATTTCTAACACCATGAGAAGAAAAAAGTGAAAGTTTGTAAACAGAAAACGTATAGCAGGGGACAACTATTTGCAATTACCCCTAACAACATTTACGTCATATACAACAATGGAAAATCTAGATTGTGCTGATTTTTATCCTTTTCTTTCGGTTTTGCAGATAGCAGAATGGGGACGGATGAGTATGTGCGATGCGGAGAGAAGGCTTCTAGCCAATGCATTACTCGATATCTCCAACGAGTGGTTCATCCTCCTCTCTGAGGCGTGCATTCCTCTCCAAAACTTCAGCATCATCTACCGCTACATCTCAAGATCGCGCTACAGCTTCATGGGCTCGATCGACGAGCTAGGCCCGTACGGGAGAGGAAGATACAACCCAAACATGACCCCCGAGGTGAACCTGAGCGACTGGCGCAAAGGCCCGCAATGGTTTGAAGTCAACAGGAAACTCGCCCTTGACATAGTCAAAGACACCACTTACTACCCCAAGTTCGAAGAGTTCTGCAGGCCAGCGTGTTACGTGGACGAGCACTACTTCCAGACGATGCTGACGATCGAGTCCCCGCATCTGTTAGCGAATCGGAGCCTCCATTATGTGGATTGGTCGAGGGGCGGGGCCCACCCTGCCACGTTCGGGAAGAACGACATCAAGGAGGATTTCTTCAAGCGGGTATTTGAAGGTAACAAGTGCATTTACAATGATCAGCCTTCGTCGCTTTGTTTCCTTTTCGCTAGGAAGTTTGCCCCGAGCGCGTTGGAGCCTCTTTTAGAACTCGCTTCCAAATCGTTGGGGATTTAAGTCCCGTAGGATTTTATTTTTTATCAGTAATAACAACAGGCGTGAGGATTGGAATCAGGAACCTCATACTTATACATATATGAACTTGTCATTATTTTCGTTATATAAGCAATAACATCTGATGAGGTGAAATGGTAATTTTCATATATACAAAATCTTCGTTTTGTCCACTCACTACTACCTTGAAGAACCCAATTAGAGAAGCTGATAAGGATTTTCTACTTTCCTACAGGGTCATCTTAATCAAAGATGTATAGTTAATTAAACCTTGCTTCTCCAATAGGTCAAACACTTGAACTTGAGTCTATAAGATCAGGGTTTAAGTCCCAACAGTCATATCTTTATACATAATCATGTCTTGGATTATCCCATGATATAGTTATTAGTGATAGTGTCAGAATCCGTTACTATCTTCTTATTTGAATAATATATATGGTCAACTCTACTAGAAAAAATAATTACAAAAAAACTTGACCCCTTTTTGAAACTTTCCGAATCATGGTAGGAGTGTTAGAACTTGCCTATATAAAGCAAACGATGGACAAGATCAAGACAACAACAATGGACAAGATCTCGGAACTGCCGCAACACATCCAACACCACATCCTAGGTTTCCTCGAAGCCAAAGACGCTGTCCGAACCTCAGTCCTCTCCAAGACATGGAGAAGCGTAGCTTACTCACTTCCGGTCTTGGATTTCAGACAACATTACTTCTTACCCAAGCCCAAGTTCAGAGCCGATCTCGATCACGACGAGCTCTTGGCAAGAGAATCAGCCTTCAAGAACCACGTCCATGACTCGATACAAAGATTCACGGCCCAGGGACTGAGTGTACACAGAGCTAACATAAAGGTCCACACATACGATCCTAGCCGATGGGACAGCCACCTCGACAGGTGGGTCCAAGACTTGGTCACTATATCCAATGTCAAGGAACTTAGCCTCGGCATATGGAGATTTGGTACATATGATCCACAAAGACCAGATGTACCTTTTTACCTGTGTGCCGCAGGTTGTTTTGTGTTCGGACACACTCACTCGTCTAACGTTGTTGTGCTGCAAGCTTTACGATTGTAGTAACGTGAAATTTCCCAACCTTCTCGAGCTGAGTCTCGAGTGCATCACTCTGACCCAAAAGACGATCGATGGTTTAATATCTGGATGCCCCTCCCTCGAGATCTTGCATCTGTTTTACTGTAGAGACTTGTCGAGTATTTGCCTTTTGGGTCTCCCTAGACTCGAAGAAGTTGTCTTGGGCACATGCGTCCACCTTACCCAAGTAAAAATTGTAGCGCCTATGCTTTGAACTTTTTACTTCGAGACGTATCCTAGTTACGATCTCACCAGATATACAAATTTTGACATATCAGCTTGTGAATCGATGTTGAAGATAGTAACATTGCAAAGTCCGGTCATGACTGAAGAGGTACTCGAGAGTTTTGTTTCCAAGTTTCCACAGCTAGAGGAGCTGTCACTAATCGATGTGCCCATAGAAAGTATAAAGATTCCGAATAAGAGGATCCGTAAACTCAAGATTGTTTGCTGTACGCAACTCGAAGAAGTTGAGATTGCCGCGCCTAATCGTTTACGGGTCCTCAAGTACGAGAACAATAAACTCTCATTCTATCCACTGAATTCGAGATACTCCGTGAATCACACTATTGATTTTTACGCATGGTATTATGTGGAACCAAAGTTTCATCTATTCTTGAAATGGTCAATCAGTTTAAAGAACTTTTTTCTCGAGTTCAACCAATTCCCAGACGTAAAACTGATCGTCAAATATGACCTCGTAAGTTCTTGCACACCATTAGTTCTCCACCAAAACTTATCATAACTTGTAACAAATTTACGGTTGTTTTGCAGAATGTAATTGTTTGTGAAGACTTGTCCCAAAATTTCATAGAGATGATAAGGCATCTAAAGAAAAAAGACGGCACAATTGAGATCATGCGATTCAAAACCTACGAATGTATTGTAGTTGATTACTACAAGACTATATCTTTAATATCGCGCGACCGACAAGACATTGTTTGTTTGTTTAAGGTACATATCATGAGATTTATACTTAGCTATCGTATAATACAAGATAGTTATCAATTACTCGGGTTTGTTTACTTTGTGAAACCGATAGGTACTGAATAAAAAGGCAACAAAAGATAACGAGGAACAAAAATGTTACAGTGAATATAGAACTCCCAAATGTTGGAAGACGATGGATGAAGAGCCAGAGATCACGAATTTATTCGAGCCTTCCGACAAAACAGAGTTCAAGGTTGGGGATTCAAAATATGTTGGCAAAAGTAGCAATTTGAATAGTTACCACTAAAAAAGATAAGATTATGTATATCATGTTTAGAAGCTTGGGACCATAACAAAAATCTGATAATAACGTTTTGGAAAACTTAACATCGATAATGTACCATGAGAAACATGATTGGAACGGGTGCTTCAATTCAAAACAAGATCCAGAACCTAAACAAGAAATGGTTCGATGAATCTAAAACTAATCCCAATAAACCGAACATCTATACTATCCGAAAAGTCTCCTCATGTTACGTATCTCGGTTAACAAGGTGCACCTTACTTCTCTGAAGAGTTAGGTCCGCGCTTCTTGCCAAAGCCAACAACTGCATATCAAAGCAACGAGAGTGTCATGATTGAGATAAAACATTGTTTCATTGAGACAATAGAAGTAACAGTGGGGATGTGTAATAGTAATTTTACAATGATTCAAAGGTCGTATATACAACGCAAATGACTCAACTCCATGTGATACTTGCACTTACAACAATTGATTCGGTGTCAGAACCTCAACTATGGCAAGACAAACAACAAAATAGTGTAGGGTAAAAAGTTTTCGGTTAATTGAAAACTTTCACCTATTGATCATCGACACAACACTGATCATACTATGATGATTCAAAAGTTGGCCTATACAATAAAATTACTCAAGTTCTTGTGATATGTGCACTTACATTATCGATTTCATACAAAAACCTCAACTATGGCAAGGCAAACAACAACCAAATGTAGGAAATAAGGCTTTCGGTTAATCAAAAACTTAACCTATCAAACACGTCCAACTATCTCTCAACACTCATTAGGCGAGTTCTTCCCGTGTTCAATGTATAATCTCCTACAGATTGGCAAATGCCTTTCCTAAAGTTGGGCTTCAACGCCATTGAAGTAGAGTTTATGAATGAACGCTCTACTAGCTCCATTTTAACCTTAACTTATCAAACATTCCAATTATACCCAAAACACATCCGACTACCTCTAAACACTCATTTAGGCGAGTTCTTCACATTTTCAACATATAATCACTCTCCTACAGACTGACAAATGCATTTCCTAAAGTTGGGCTAAGATGCCATTGAAATAGAGTTTATGAATGAAAGCTCTACTAGCTACATTTTAACCATTAATCCTCCACCACCTAGCATCGGAGGATTAAGCAAACTACCACTATCATTACTTCCTTTTAACTTGAATTATCAATAGGGTAGTAATCAAACAATCATTCAAGCAAAAGCAATTCAATATTCAGCCAATATCTGAAGAAAACAATACCAAAAATAGCAAATCCACACAAGCAAACATGTATATAGCAGAACTATGAATCATTAAGCAAAGGAAACAAACAAACAAAAATAACAGTATAGCTCCAACAATTGAGGATTTGAAACTTCAGGTGCAGAAGCACAAACCAAAAAGACTACATTTCATTTTTAGCAAGAAAAATCGAGAAATGAACCGATCAAGTCGAGTATAAAAACACTTAAGCTCTGCAACAAAAAGATAAAAACGATTTGAGAGTAAAAAACATACCGGCGGTGACGAAGCGGCGATTGTATTGCATGCGCTTGTGGGCTCGTCCTCTGGGCTTCTTCTTCTTATCCTGCTTGGCGACCTTTGGGGTCTGCCCTCTCACCTTCCCGGCACGAGCAAGCGAACCGTGTACTTTTCCTGCAACAACACTCGGATCTCAGCTAATACGAAGGTCGGAGAAAAAAAGTTGAGACTTTTCCGTGGAACAGAGCTCCGATGACTTACCCATTTCTTCTTTTCCTCTCGATCTCGCTCGCCGGAGAGAATCTGCGTCTCTTTCTGCAGTCGGTGGCTTCAATCGTATGAGGATTAGGGTTTTGCTTCAGGGATATATTTATGGGTTGATGGATCTCAAGATCGACGGCTCAGAATAACTCTCCAGCTGGCTTCGTGATGTAACGAAATACGGCGCCGTTTTTCCAGTTTACCAAAATACCCTTCCTCCCACTATTTTAGTGTACACAAATGAAATTGTTATGAATTGATTTGGCTGAGATGAACAAAAAAATATCGTCAAAATCGATCAATTAAAAACCGAAAAAATTGAAAATAGGAAAACTGTCGGTTTTTTTTGTAGATGTAAAACAATTCCATCAACCAAAATTTAATAATTTTTAGTTAAAACTCATTTCATTTATATTAGGTCATGTTCTCGTTAAACTCATTTATTTTAAATTAGATTATCTTTTTCTTGAAACAAGAATGAATTCATTAGACGAACGATACCGTCGCATCAGAAAGAGACTACCTCTTGTGGAAAATACATCCGACCAAATAGGGCATATCATATTATAACTCACAACTGTCGAGAGCTCACACAAAGAAAACAATGTCAAAAATGATTAATAACATATGCAGAGGTTCCACTAAATATCAGCATAACGATACCAAACCTATCGGACTAAGCTGTCCTAATGCTACAATAATCGTGGAGCCAAACATCGCACTAGA
>JAYMSW010004428.1:0-11007 GCA_036897725.1 Erodium texanum | reverse complement strand
GTGAAATCGAAAATGGGTGTTTCTCTTATGGTGGGTTCATGGGTGGAAGCAAAAAAAGCTGTGTCCATGAAGAGGAAAGAGAAAGCATCAGATCTAGTAATACTGAAACAGAAGAAGAAGGAGAAGAAGAAGCAAATGCTGAGGAATTCATGAGAGCCTCTGCAGGGAAGGAAGCATTGGAATTTGAAATATTAATTTAAAAATAATGCAACTCATTAGCACTAAAAGTGGTAATTGTTTATAATTAAGTAAGAAACAAGAGATTGACTAATTGACCTAATGGTGAGGACAATATATACCTGTAAATGAGATTTGACATGTGCAAGGGTGAGGTCTTTGACATCCATGAGCTCAAGAACTGACTTTGGTGTAGCTCCTGAAACAAAAGAAAGATTTAGATACAATTATTGGAAAGATATATATCACTGTGGTTTGCAATGACATGAGAGTGGAAAAAGAAAAGACAAACTTTCATGGCCACCCAAGAGCTCGACGGCGTGGACGAAGCGGGCATGGAGAGTGGTGGTCCAGCGCATCCGGGGGGCTCTCATGCTGCGCTTCGCCGGAAATCTGGAGATGAATCTGGACCTCATCCCTTGGTGGTGGTGGTGGTGGTGATGGTGAGAATTAGTACTAGTGTGGTTAATCAAGTTACTAGGTATGAGATGGGGAGAGGAAGAGGGAGAGTGGTGTAGTTGGTGATGATGATGAAGAAGATGAGCCGGTGGCGGAGGCGCGGGGGTGGTGGTGAAGGGATTAGGATGGTAATGGTGATGGGTTTGGTTGTAGACAGGAATTCCCCTTATGGGTTTCAAGAACCCGACTTCCGATTGGTGGAAAAAGAGCGGGTTCTGATCCTGATGATGATGACGTGGGTGGTTTTGGTGGTGGATAAGGTGGAGATGGTCGGAGGGGTTGGAGTCGGAAACCCTGGTGGGGTTGGAGAGGGAGAGGGCGGCTCCGGCGGTGGTGTCGGCAGCGGCGGAGTAGTCGTGCTTGGAGTTGGAGGTGGTTCTGGAGTCGAGGGCTCTCCTCCAGAACCCCAAATCAACCTCCTCATCGGGCCGCCAGGTTGTGGAGCTGCCTTTGGGGTTGGGAGGGCTGATTTGGAGCGACAAGTCCGGTTGCGCCGGGAACAGCTCCATCTATAATATCTCGATCTACAGATCACCTCTCTCTCTCTCTCTCTCTCTCTCAAACAAAACAACCCAGCAAACAACAAGACTCTCTATCTCTATATATATGTAGCTCCTCCTGATTCTTCTTCTTCTTCTTAGTTGTGATGAAGATATATGGCTTTGGGGTTGGGGATATATGTATGAACACTGATTAGGACAAAAGAGGGTTTTGATTAGAGGGATTTAGCCGGAGAGTAGTTGCAGAGATGGGGAGAGAAGAAGAAGAAGAAGAAATGACAAGGTATGAATGTGTGAGAAGTGAATGGTTTGTTTCATTTGTGTGAAGTATATGTGAGATAATGACACTTGATAGAGAGGAGAGAGAAACTAGCTAGTTTAGTTTAGAGAGAGAGTCTTTCTCTTTCTCTTGTGGTCGTTCGTGGGGTGTAGGGTTCTATTCTAATTTCTAAACCCTTTTTTTTTTCTTTTCTTTCAAAAAGTAAAAAATATATATTTTTGAAATTGATTCTTCTTTTTTTTTAATTTTCTACTTGATTGTTCTCTTCTCTCTGGAAAGGTGAGATAAAAAGAAGAAGAAGAAATAATTACCTTTGGCTCACAAATACTTACCTTTCTCACACACACACTGTATTGAACTGAAACCCATGCTTCCCTCCTTTTCCATGTCTTTTGTCTCAAAATCCTAATCACAGTTTTGCAATCACTACACTACTCATTGTGTTATGATCATCACAATCACACACACACACACACAAGAAAACAAACCAATATCTCTTCAAAATAGCGCGATAAGATAAATTGTGTTAATTAGGGCCCTCCGCCCTGTGTCATAGAGTATATGTATGTGTGTGGTATAATAGTACAGTGTGATGGGGATGGAGGAGAGCCCGGGGTCAGTAGGGGAAAGTCAATTTGAGAGGTAAATGTTGTGGGGGCAAACCCGTCATTTCAACATCACCAATTAAATAGTGGACCAATAAGTTGGCAAACCAGCTGCGAGCAACACGCCCAGTATGTTTGTTCCTTATTAAACTCTTCTTCTTTCTTCCTCTCTACCTATTTTCCATCCATTGCTTAAAACCTTCATCTTCAATGTCAAACCATATATATATATATATATATAAGTATGTGTGTGTAATCAAAGTCCTACTACTACTACTACTACTACTCTACCTATATATATATTCTCTACATGGGCAACAATATTCAATGTCAAACTATATCTACTGTGAATATTTGCCCGACCATTAGGTAAACGATCTCTATACACTCTACCATTTACATCTCTTATCCACCAAGTAGAATCATACATGTAATTCGTCTAAGTTTTTTCATAATAAGCTTTCAATGTATATGGTATGCAGCAAATTTTTACTTCATGGTCCATATATTAAGGTCTTCCTTGTTGATTATATACGCAAGGCAAAAAAAAAAAATTATTTGTGCCTGTGTAGCTCGTGTTATAATTAACTTATAGCTAGATCTTCATTGGCAAGGGAAAAAGAGGAAATAACACGAATAAATAAGGCATAATTCATAACCACACATTAATGAGGGGTCAAAGTGTTGGTGTACAGAAGAGGGTAGTGTGGCCAACCAATTTTACAGTTGAAGAAACTAATATACAGAGCTTAGATTGGATTAATTATTGAACTGGTTTATGGTGAACACATCCCTTTTCAATTGAAGTAGTTGCAGGTGGCTTTAATGTACTCAAAAAGGTAAGTATTGTTCGATTTCCAATTCCATACTTACATATGTACATGAATTCACAACAGTGATGTGTGGGTATGTCGATATCCACCAAGTCTCTTCGGTTAATTAATGGGACTGCTCCTTTCATTTGATACAAAACTAGGGCAAGTAAATGCCAATTTCATGTGTAAACTACTATGCCTAATTGTTACATGACAAGGGCAGCATAAGGAAGAATAACACGTGCATATGTAGATAATGAGCTGACACATAATTAGTACCAAAACCCAATTCGATTATTTATCTAAAAACTTAAATTAATATATATGAAAGTCTAAAAATATTATTCAAGAAATGACAAGATCGACAAAACTCCTTACGCATAAGTCAGGTTAGAGGATCCACATTATAATAATTTGTATGTGGAACAACAAATGAGGCAAAAAAAATAATACCCATTTTGAACTAATTAATTAGTATTTCTACCTTACCCAAGTGAAGAAATATGCATCGGGATGAAGGTTAAGGCCTATGAGACTATCTAACGAAGAGTATGGTTTTATAAGAGCATGTGACAAGACTCAATGAGTTAGAAAACAATTTATAACTTGTTGTTGAGATTTATATTTTTTAAATATAATGTTAATATAATTAAACACAGGTTTGAATCTTTGCTTTAAACAAAGTTTAATTTATAAATACGATATAAAATTACCAGTCGATCAAGATTAAAAGAAAGAGAATGGGAATAGATCGGTAATAACAACACTTGAGCAACATGTGACATGGCATTATGGCATTGAAAATATGTTGGAACCGCGGGAGACATATAATGCAAGGAGTTCATTGATCTGACCAACAACAAATATATAAGAGCACATGCGATGCGCGCAACTAAGTTTTAGCACATTTAAGACCTTTACTATTCTTTTCCTCTTGTTAGTTTTAATTCTTGCTTAACCTGACTTTCTTTCTCTTTCATTTACCAAACCCTACTTTTATATTTTGGGGAATATTTGATTAATTCTTTCACTTGACAAGACAATCATCTCTTAAAGATTCAACAATTACACAGCACAACAATAATTCTTCCTAAACTTTGACTGCATATATATATATATATATACACACTTCAATAATTGTACCCTTCTACTTATGTTCACTCATGCATGCATTATATACTCATCATATATAAGGTCTGGTAGAAATTTCAACATGAGACATCTATATGCAATAATTTAATCTTTATGTGGGATTTTTTTTTTTTTTTGCTACAGAGTTGTTTTAACATATTAAACTTCTTCGACTCCAATTCGACAATTAAATTCAAAGGTATTACATACTTATTTCAAACTAATATAAATATTATAAAACATACATGACAGAGGTCGAACTGTAAATCAATTATGATATATATCATTTGAGACTTCAAGTATAGTTAAGTATTGGTTACTTTGTATAAAATAATATTAGTTTTAGTTGACAAAGCCACTATTAAACTTATATTTGTAAGACACTTACATGCTTATTTATATATATCAAATATTAAACCTGAATACAAATTAATAAGAAGGAATAGAAATACTGATAAAAGCTATAATAATCGAATATCCTTGTAAGAAAGAAATAAGAAGGAAAAGAAAAGGTGAGATGATGGGTTGAAAAATTAGTGTAAAAGTAAACATGAATGTTTAGTTGAAATGTCATTCCAATTGATAGCAACGTTTGCAAAGTGTTTGCTATTTTTGGGGACACAAGTATCCTCATAATCCAACTATTCCATCACCCTCATTTACATAAAACTATACATCAAACCTTATTCCTATTTTCTTTATGTATATATTTATTTATTAATTACTACAAATTCACACCTAATCACATGTTCATCATTCAGCTCTCACTTGTACTCCATATAGCCTCCATGTACGTGCACATATATTCATCTAACAATAATTAAGTAGCATGTATTCGTAATTATTTGGGGGTTAAAATTACAATAGCGGTACATATATAAATTTACTTTTTTAAAAAACATATTAAATAAAATTATAAAGGCATGTAAAGAAGAAGAAAAAGATTATGAGAAGCTTTTATTATATATATGCGGGCTACAGCTTTTGGTGGCCGTGGCTGCAAGTGCAAAGCATTGGTAAGTGTTGCCTTTGCCATCTAACTTTGCTTTGAGTCACTTTTTTTAACAACCTCTTTTTGAATCAAATATGTGTTTTTTAACAACCAGTCAATCAAACTATTCAAAAATTTGATTCAACTCTATTAAGTACTTTTAACTTCTTCTGTTTCTATATAACATTTTAATCAAGGTTTGAAGAGTTTATTTATCGAACATATATATATATATATAGGTTGTGATTAGTTTGGGACATATATGGAGAAGTACAATATAGATGCATGTTTGAGGTAATAAGGGAAATTTAGAGTGTGCATATTTAAGTCAAAGTGGTCACTCATATCATATATATATTCATTACCCAAACTCCATTCTATGCATGCAGTCAAGAATAAAGGGTGCCCTACAACCCTAAAAGGTCCTAATTATAATAGCTATTGGTAGCAACACTATTCTCTTTTCAACTGCCTAATTATAATAAAATGATTATTACAACCGTGTGTTCTTAACGTGTCTGCATTAATGTCCATCTCTACCATGCAGCTCTCATTAGCTACATGGGATATAAAAACAAAATATGTATTAGGTATTTGTGATTGAAGCAACTAAAGTTTATTAGCTATATAGAAAACAAAAACAAAATATATAACATGTATTTTATGATTCAAGTGACAAAATATTGATGATTTTAAATTCAAATACAGTATTCAAAAATGTCAAAATGTATAGATTATAAAAGTATTTTAAATCCAACAATAAAGATGTGATGTTTTTTATTTATTCAAAATAAACTAGACAAGTATTTTTAAAAAAAAATTAGATGGGAACTAGGCAAAACCCGCCAGTTAATAACCATGAAACTATGTGATCAAAATTTGGCACTTAACCAGTAATAAGTTAAAAACATTATATGCATTAGGAGATCTTTAGTGTAAAAGACATGATATAGAGTAACAAAAATAGGCCAAAAATGAAAATCGTAGTTGCATTGAGATCGGCAAAGGGATATGGGGATCTCAAATGGAAAGCAAACATTTGGTCTTATCCTTTGAGAATGAACATTACCGTGCCTCTTTGGTAAATGGAAAACAATGATAATAATAAGTAAAAACCAAGGCAGTAAAGAAATATAAAAACAGTAGAAAAAAGAGGGTTATTTTGGGAGAAACAAATTGACAGCATGGAGCCCAGCACAGAAGCATCCTCTATTTATCTATCCCTTTTCACGCAAATTTACATATTGGTCTCTTCAATATTGCAACTTCCTATGCCCTTCTAGCTGCCCAATTTTAAGTCTTTTTCTTTTGCCAATTTATATTAGAAAAGATTACCCACTGCAAGGTTTAAAATAATACTCATGGATCGAATCAAATAATAAGTTAAAAATTTATTCACCAAAGGAGTGGTAATGACTTATTTTTACTATAAGCTATTACGACCATTATATTGAATATAATTTATAAATAAATGATTAGGTTAATAAGATTTTCAATACGTAATGTCATTTTTAATATATAATAGTATATGTATTTGATGAGATATAGTAACAATTAGGAGTAAAAATGACTATCTTAGGTTTGATTTTGGTTATTACAATTATATAATCGAAATTATCAAACTTAGAATTTTTATTTATATATAAAATTAAAGCAAAAATATTATCGAATTATCTTTACTTAATAATCTAGAGATGAGAAATAGATTAAACTCAGCACAACTTGAAATATTAACTAGTCTAATAAGTCTTTAAGTGAATGTATTCTCCATATGTGAGGAACTTAATTAAAGGTTGTTTATTGCTTGTGTATATGTAAGGAAAATATAATTTAATATTATTTGAGTAAAAAATAATAATAAATTATCGATTTGATTAATAAATTGATAACGCTATTAAAATAAAAATAAATAGATTAGTATATTCTAAAAATCGATATTTTAATCATGTTACAAAATTCATTAATAAATAATAGATGAATCAAATCTCCACCCCTCATGGTACTCATGTAAGTAAGTTCCAAGAATTAAAGGAGGTGATATAATATAATTTATAGGGTATGGTTCTCTGGTAGGGCTCCCAACACCTTTAGAAGCATCAAGCTATTATAGTATTTCTGTGATGATAGTGTTAGTAGTGATCATTGAGTTTGTAATGTGTGTTTATTAGTTAATTAATGCGTGCATGTTTTTACAACAAGTGACAATTTTCTAATTTCAAAAAATAAGAAACTTGTCGGGAGGCGATTAATACGGAACAGAAGAAACAGAGAACTGACATCAGTTTGTTGTAATAATGGTAAAAATTATTATAATTAATTGTGGATTTGGATCAATGTCAACACCCATTTCTCGATGAGCATAGAAGAGATTAGGGTTTAGATTATGAAGCATATATACATAAAAAAAACATGTTTCGAGGAATAAAATGGTACTAATTAATCTTGTCTTAGCTTCCCAAGACTGTGGCTATGTCTCATGAGATAGAGAGGTCAATGAGGAATCTTTACACCAATATCAAACAATCAATTAATTACAACATTAATTTAATGTTAGTTAAGAGCATTGCTGATTACAATTACAGGAGTTCCCAATCGGATGGGCTCAAGCCCATAATAGGTCATACTCATGGGCTTCCAAAACGACGCAGTTTTTTACCTCTATTCTTTTAAAAACAATATATTTTATTTTACCATTGTTATGATTTGAGAGGGGTACGAGTATGAATAGATCCAAGTAAGATCGTCTCATTATTTGAAGTTGCTCTTTAAACCAATAAATTAAGTATTTGATCATCTAATTAAATAAGTTCTAATTTCATTCTCACCGCTTCGAGTTTAACTATTAAAACATAATTTCATTGCTACCATTGGAAGTGGAAACCTACAGTTAAATAAGTTTTTTTTGTTCTTCTTAAGATAGGTTTACTTACCCATCAAGGTTAACCTAATTGTTAAGCGAGTTATTTCTCTTAGTCATTAGCAATCGAATCCTAGTAGGGATCATAATGTTATTATCTAATTTGTTTCGTTATTTGTAATTGTTTGTCTTAAGTTATATCTTATATGTAGTCTACACGCGTTGTTTAGTCCGATCTATTTGTTAAGCGATACATGAGATATGTTCATTCAATACTGAAAGTATAGGAATGCTATTCCCACCAAGTTTGCACTTTGTAATGCTACTATCTTACTTAATACGATTCATAATTCAATAGACGTGTCTTCATGGTTCATATATAATATAAATGACAAAACAAAATATTTTTTTAAAAAAAAAGTTTAGCTATTTATGAGTTGAATTGCTCAACATCACTTCGTTATTATAATATTGAATGTAAAAACTGTATTTTTAAAATTATTATTTGAAATCGAATCTACAATTTGATAAGACGCCTATATACACAAGAAATATACTATTAAAATCCAAAAATGAGATTTGGAGTGATATTGAAGTGACCTAAGACACTATATATTCTAAGACTGTCCAGAAATATTCATTAGAATAAAATGTTGTCATTATACCAAAGCTCCACACTTCCTAAAGATCACGTGACTCAGTTCAAATCATACATAAAATTTTGTGATGAATTGATTGATGCCTAATATGACCCTAAAACCCATGCATTATTTATTATTCATCATATATTCTAAAACTGATTTCTTCATATTCTTCTGGCAAGCACTCATACCGGCCCGCATAATTAAATCAACTTTCTTACGTTTTTGGAACCTTATATTGTTAGATCAGTCAGCATATAAAACTATTAAGTCAAACTAATTAATCAGCATAATTAGACTGTAATAACAGATAATAAATTATTCTCTCGTTTTAATTTTCTTGAATCAATTGATAGTTACTAGCTTAATACGATTTAATTTCAATTGAAATGGGTCACATTCAAATAGTTGAGGCCAAGTTTGTATACTAAAAAGTTAATTTGGTTATTTGTTTATGATGATTAATTTGGCCCATAAGAAGTTATGTTTTGAGTCAAATTCTTTATAGATATAAGTAAGTATATATGTATATCACTCCTTGATTAATAATTTAATTTAATGAATAAGATGAGATTAATTGGCAAGTCCCAAGGCTTTGTTTAAAAATAAATTATAATACAATTAGTGGAGGATTAAACAAGAAATATATTCTTTGATATGGTATGAATATATGACTTTGAATGAATACCTTAAAAGAGCTGCCAAGGTGTCCTTTACTCCTTTTTCCCAAAATGAAACAAATATGCTCAACAAAATTGACCACACTTTTAAAAGGTGATGTTATGATTAATATGATTATGATTTTCCCTCCCAATCAAACCCAAAGACTTTAATAAAAGCTTTAAGTGCCTATTTTTATATATTTTGATAAAATGATTGATTATATATCTATCTGAGAACCAGCTATGGGTATAGGATCCTGTTCTTAGCCTAATTACAAGAAAACAAAAAGAGGAAACATTTTGAATCTTTTCCAATGACTTAGAGCAAGAGAGAAGCTCTGATAAGTGCCCCCACAAAGATTTTGACACTAACCCATTAACATATGTTGGTTTTATTCTTTCTCGTTCTAAACACTTGATTTTTAAAGAAAGTATTTCCTTTCTGTCTTTTGATTTTCTTACAATATATATTGATCGCGTACAGTTTCGAAAAATACATTTTATATTTTTATCATAACTTGAACTTGATTTTTAATAAGTAAACCAAGTAAAATGGGTTATATTCTCTTTAAAGTTGATGAAAATGATAAAAGGTGGAAATGATTGTAGGAAGAGATGGCCCACAATCTATAAAATCCAATCCCATTGGAATATTGTATATGTCTGTAAATTAGGAGGCCTTTGCCCCCACAAGATAGGAAACATATTATTTTTGGCTGTCATTACAAAATTTCTATTTTTATTAGATTTGTTTCACACCACCCACTCAATTATCAACAAAGATTCAGAACAAAAGACCTTGCATGGGGTTGTCACCCCTTTAATAAGGAGAAGAACATGCAGAAATCTTGCAAAGGCCCATATTTGATTATTTTGAACAAATTGGGTCTAAATGGCCTATAATTGGGCTGGGCTCGATCATATAAAAATTCCCTTGATACCTCATTCGACTACTCCAATTACCAATACCGTATCGGCCTGGAAGTATGTTCTTTTTTTTCTCTCCTAAAACTGTCGGACACAATCAGGAATCCATAGGTTGGGAACTGTTGTACCAAATATAACAATCAGCCCAATAAACAACTGTGTCTTTCAAGGGATGAGATGGAGATGGTGAAGACAATGATATTGTATCTAATATAGACAGTGGTCAGACAAGCATAGGCTTTACTACCTCGTATACATTAGAGAGGCGTCATGCATTTCATCGTGAATGAAAGAACAATAAGTTTCATACCGTGAATATGTAGGAATTTGAGGTCCGAGATGGGAAGGGTGATTACGATCAGACATACGATGCTGGGTTGGAGTTTTGCGAGAGAAAGTACATAGTATAAATAGAGACGGATCATATTCAACAACGGATCGCTTACCTTAATTACTCTGAATTTAAATTATCATAAATACATTGTTAATTTGTACAATTGCTAGGAATTAGTTGTGTCATTAAGAATAATCACCTAAAATTGGAAATTAACAATTAACCGTATGAACCTATTAGAATGGGTTGGATTAGTTATGTCATTAAGAATAGGGGGAATTACATTTTACAACAGTTCTTTTGGAACTTGTATCAAGTCACCACGTTTTCTTAAACTTGTATCAAATCACTATCCTTGAAATTATTATTATATCAATTCAGCACCATAACCTTTATGCTTTGTCAGTTTACACTAACATCTGTTAGAAGCGACGGAAAAAGCATTATTTAACATCTGAATTTCCGAAAATGACTAATCTGCCCTTAAGAAAAAAAAACAGAAAATACATGTAAAAAGGAAAAAAAAAATAGAAGAGTTGCAGACTTGGATGCACCGTGTCGGCGAGTTTCTAGACGGATGTAGGACTCTACCGGAAAAAACCTATTGGGTGTACTCTCCGACAACATC